>APFE030427868.1:0-20963 GCA_000404065.3 Pinus taeda
AAAACATTGATGTTTGATGTTGTTACAAGACAAGAACAATTTCTTGAGAAGGAAGGAGATGAGAATCAATCTGAATTGATATGTGAAGCAACAGTTGAGATTATTGAACTCTATAATTTTCAAATTGATAATTTGTGTATAAATGTAGGAATCATAAGTAATGATGAAGTAATGATGAAGTACTTATGAAGTGTAACAGATAAATTGAATTGTTGGAGTATTTTCTGGAAAATTCAGACCATGACAGTGTGATTGCAGAGGAAGGAGTTCACTACAGTGGACAAGTGCAAGAAGAAACCATGGAAGCAGATGGTGTGCAGGATGGACTAGCTAATAGTGTCAAATTCTTTTGAGAATTTAAATCAGCATACTGATGTGCTGATAGAGGAGGAGAAATCAGAGCAGCATACGTATCCAAATAGAGATGGAAGAAGAGGATTTTATGGAAAATTTTAATCCATGAACCAGAGATGTTCAATTGGTGGAAAGAATGCTAGACAGTCAGGATTCAATGCAAAAAGAAACAAACATGAAAGAGGGTAAAGATGAAATGGTGGTTGATAGAATCTGACAACTTCAATGAGAAGATAATGAACAGAAGTTTGAAGAGTTAGCGAACAACAGCAATAACTTGAGACAAAGAGAAAGAGGTAGCAGTAAGTGGCAGAGTATGGACTAGCCCAAGGATGTGCTGGAGATGGATATTGAAGAGTTATGGCAGTTAATGATGAAACAGTCCGTATGGAGGAGATTGACAGCAGCAGGAAGTGTGATCAATCAAAATTTGAACCTAATTGATAAGGAGAGGAAGATGAAACAGAAGACAGCACACATCCAATTGTAGCAAAGGTCCAGAGCTTTCAGACAACTACAAACTAAAGTTTGGGACCCTGGAGGTTTTCTATCAAGATATGAAGACACAAAATCAGGAGATCATGAATATTTTCTACCTTGGGAGTCTGATGCAGGAGCATTCAGCTTAGAAAAATCATTGTATTTTAGTAGACATAGGGGTTCTTGTATTTTAAGGAAGTTAGTTTCCTAAGTGTTAAATTAATGTAATTATTTAGGATTTTGAGTGATTTCAATGAGAATAGGAATTAATTAAGTATTGTGAGGCATATTTGTAAATGTTCTCGAATGTTGGAGAACATGAGAGATTTAGGATAGTTGAAATATTTGGGAATCAATTGTAAATCTTAGATTAGGATTTGGTTACATGATTTGTGGATTAAAGAGGATCCTTAGGGATAAAGAAGAGATTTTAGGATTTTGTTGAGAAAGTTATGGATCTAAACCAAGAATTGGTTATAGAATCCTTTTGTATAAATGTAAGCCTAAAAGGCATAGAAAGGGGTTAGCTAGTTATAGATTGTGAGTTAGAGGTTTGATTATAAGCCTATGGGTAGGTAGGAAAATATAGGCCATTGATTAGAAAAACAAGCGAGAGAGGTAGAGAGTCTCATTATGTAATCATACATACATACAAATATATAATATATATATATAATATGATAAGTATATATTTTATATATAATATATATATATATATAGACAGAGAATTCAATTCTTGAATTGTGTAAGTGTGGATTGAGTAATCGAATGATAAATTGGGTGTGAATTAGAGTTTCTGAATAGCATATATTTGCAGGTGAAATTCGAGCAAAACATAGAGAATAAGTGAGGATAAAGGATTGTGATTTAATCGTTGAATCCATTTGAAGGACAACAGTTGAGGTTCAGGAGTGACTATGTTAAGAGTACGCGGGGTAAGTCCAAGAGGGAGTTGTGTTGCAGAACAACTAAATACTGAAACCCTAGAGAAACTTGAAACCAGAAAAGAACGCTGAGAATGGAATAAAAACGAAGTAAAGAGAAGTGCAAAGAAATGAAGTGATGATGCATAGGATCTATTAGATCTATAAGATCAATGAATGAAGTTGAAAGCGATGGGTGATCAAGATTAAGTCGCACAACATAAATTAAAAGAAATGAACAGTTGAGATTAAAGCTAAGAGTTAGCTGAAGAGGAGAGTGGTTTCCTTAGGCATAAGTGTTTTTTGCGTAGCATCAAAATCATAAGTGGTTTACAGAAAACAAATCCAATGAAGGTATGAACCATATCTTAATTGAGTTGAAATCTAGAAGAGATTGGACCGTCCATTGAATTCTTGATCGAACGGATATCGCGTGCTAAGAAAGTATGGATGAATCTTTGAAAAATGGACACGATAAAATTTTATATAGCGGGGTTAAGGTTTTGTTGAGATCTAGTGATCAAGAACGTCTGTTGGTGGATTGATCGGACAGATATCACGTGGAGAAGATTTTCGCAGGTTAATTTGCTAACCGGAGCTGATATGATTATGGATGTGAGTTAAAGTTAATTGAGTTCTGGAGGATGAATGGAGATCACACGATAGTCGTTGATCTCGTGGAGTGAAATCAATAGTGGAGGATTGAACCGATAAAGGTGAGCATAGGTATATGTGCAAGGTGGCAGAAAGGTAAGGTTAAGTGGGTCTAGGCTATATTTCTATTATATGAGGTTATAATAGAAATAAAGTGAATTAAAAGGTTTAAGTCGAGTTGACAAAGTCTAACTATGGTATGGTTAAAATGAGCGGATGTTATGAAACAACTAAGGTTATGGAGGGTTGAATAGAGTTTTTCTCAAAGGATAATTGAGGATCACACTATTGAATAGTCGAATGAAACGTTTCCACATAAAACAAAATTAAGAAGCCTTAAACCTTTATTTGTGAAGTTTATCACCGTGGATTAGGTGATTAAGGCTTCTGACCAATGACATGCAATTTTATTGGCATAATGTGGGTATTGTCGGCTTAGGATGGCATCACCTCCCAACCTTGAGACCAGCGCTGCTTCGTTTTATGTCTCCCCTCGAGCTACCCCTCACAGGGTTTCCCCTCAAGAACTTATATCTTAAACAGTAATAGCTATCTGGTCTTAACGAGACATAGCTACTTTATCATTGTTTGTCCTTCCAGCATAGTTAACCTCTTTCTTTTCTTTAATATTTCTCAACCTTTTTCCTTCATGATCTCAGATGCCCCATCCTCTTGATCCCTTGGAATAAATATTCTCATGGAAGTAGTTAGGTTTAGGTAACCACCCAATCTAACTGTTTGAGAAACAAAATTTTTACCCTTTTGATAATTCATTCTCATTTAATTTTAATCAAACAATTACTACCATCATTCTTACATTCCACTTTTCATATATTTTAATCAAAATTAACTAATTATATAAACTTAATCAGTATTGAGTTTGTTTAAAAGTGTAGTAAATAAATATTTACATATATGGGGGACATCACATCTTCCCCCCCTAAGATTGAACATCGTCCTAATGTTCTTCTATTGGAAATAACTTCGGAAAAATCTCCCTCATAGTCTGCTCATCTTCCCAGGTAGCCTCATCTGGCCCAAAATGTTTCCATTGTACTTTAACTTGGGTGATAACTCATTTTTGCAACATTACTTCTCTCTGATTGATTATACCCATTAGTTCGACCAGGAAATCACCTTCTGGTTAGACTTGTATGCCACAATAAAGATTTAGTCAATTTCATGGAATCAAAACATAAATCAGTTATACGATATTTTATGTATATGTATATTTATATAATATTTACCTATGAGAGTTCAATTCCTCTGACTCAACTGTATATCCTTCCAGCTTATTATGTGTTTGGGGGCATATATATATTTCTTTAATACATAAACATGAAAGACATTTTGCACACAAATATGGTTGGGTAAGGCGAGTTAATAAGCCACTGGCCCAATTCATGCTAAAATTTGAAAAGGACCGCAAAATCAAGGTGCCAATTTGGTGCATCCATTCCATTACAGTCTACTTTCTTGGCCCAAACACGAACATAGACATGATCCCGCACCTAGAATTCCCAAAAACCTCTTTTCTGGTCAGCAAAATTCTTTTGTCGGTCTTAAGCGACCTTTAAATTGATTTGTACTTCTTTGACCATTTCTTCCATTTCTGCTAGCATATCAAGCCCTATCATTAACTTATCTTCTGGACCACCCCAATTTGAGGGAGTCCTAAATTTACGCCCATACAACACTTCAAAAGGGATCATTTGTGTAGAAGTATCATAACTGTTGTTATAAGCAAACTCCACTAGATGTAAACACTCTTCCCACTCGGACGGTTATTGCATTACATAAGATCGAAGCATATCCTCTGCTACCTGATTTACTTGTTGAGTCTTCCCATTTGTCTGAGGGTAGTAGGTAGTACTAAAATGTACTTGAGTGCCTAGTCCTTCAAACAAGGCTTTCCAGAAGGATGATGTAAATTTTACATCACGGTCTGAAATTATAACTTTTGGTATGTTGTGTAGCTTAAAAACAGTTTGTGTAAATATGTTAGCAATCTATACTGCCTTATAAGTACATTGTATAGGTATGAAGTGAGAATATTTTCTCAGCTTATCAACTACCACCATTATTGAATCATTCTGTTTTCTTGACTTGGGCAACCCTGTTATAAAATCGATAGAAATAACTTCCCATTTCCATTCCAAAATAGGTAATGGGTGAAGTAAAACAGTTGGGTGACGGTGTTTTTTCTATGAAACCAACTCAAGAAAAGATAGAAAAGATATATCAACGCCTTAAAATCCAGCCTCTTCAAGGAGGCAACCTCATTTACATTACATAAATGAACAATTCTTGGATGATTCAAATGACAAAACCTCCTTTCTATATATAGGAGTCTAAGGAGTCAAAATATAACCCAGCCGACCTAACAATAATAATATAAAGCCACAAAAATTACAATAGAAGGATTCTATGGGGCATAGTAATAACAATATGGGGACAATAGGGGCACAAAAATATTAATAAGGGGTACAACTACAATAGTAATGGGGTAATCACTAGTATTATAGGGACCCAACATGCCCCTCTCCTTCAAAAAAGTGTTGTCCTCAACGCTTGAGTAGTTCTAGATGCTTCTAGATAAAATTCTCATCCTCCCATGGGGAATATTTAGCGGATAACTTCTTCCACTTGATAAGATACACCGAAATTGATCGATTTCGTAGCTGTCAAGTTCTTATTTCTGTGACTGCTTCCGGTTCTAATACATTTTTTCCTTCCTCATCAAGTTCTGGCAATATTGTTTGAACTGGGATCTTGTCGCCTATAACCTTATTTAAACATGAAACATGGAAAACTCTGTGCAATCGAGAAGCTGCAGGAAGCTCCAATTTGTATGCCATAGTACCGATCTTTTGCAACACCTTGTACGGACCATAATACTTTGGTGATAATTTATTATCCTTTTTAGCTTGCTTGAGGGAAATTTGCTTATATGGTTGTAGTTGTAGGAATACCCAATCACATACATCAAAAATTATTTCGTTGTGATGTTGATTTGCCTGTTCTTTCATTCTATTCTATGCCAACACAAGGTGATCCTTTAAGAGTTGGAGGACTTGTTGTTGATGTTCAATGTGATGTTCCACTGCTTGAACCTTAGAATTTTCTCTTAAATATGATGTGATGGATGGTGGTTGATACCCGTAAAGTGCCATAAATGGGGTCATTTTTCTTGTTGTATGGAAGGAAGTGTTATAAGACCATTCAGCAAGAGGCAACCATTTGACCCATTGTGTCTGTTTATCAGATACAAAGCAACGAAGATATCCTTCCAAACATTTGTTTACTATCTCAATTTTCCCATCAAATTGAGGATGATAAGATGAGATATGAGCTAACTAATTACCAAGACAAGAAAATAATTCAGTCCAAAAATTTCCAGTGAAAATGGGGTCTCTATCACTTACAATAATCTGTGGGTTTCCATGTAGATTTTGAATTGTTTCCGTAAATGCAATAGAAACTGTACTGGCTTTAAATGGATGTGATAATGCACAAAAGTGTGCATACTTGGTAATTCTATCAATTACCACCATGATGAAACTATTTCCCTTAGACTTCAGTAAACCTATGATAAAATCCATTGAAACCTCCTCCCAACGTTGGCTTGGAATTGATAAAGGTTGTAATAGACCTGTGTCTTAATTGTTTCAACTTTATTTTGTTGGAAAACCAAACATTCTGCCACAAAATTTTAAATATCTGATTTAAGACCATCCCAAAAAAATTCCTTCTTAACCCTATGGTAAGTTTTTAAAAATCCTGAGTGCCCTCCTGAGGGAGAAGTGTGCAATTCCATAAGAATCTTTTGTTTTAGCTAGGAATTCTTACAGAGGTATAAGCGATCTTTGTACCATAATGAATCATTTTGCCAGCTAAATGTATCCGACGTACTAGAATCTTGTTGTAACTTTCAAATAAGTGCCCACACTTCTTCATCATTCTTTCATTCCTCCCTGCTTCGTTTATCCAATCTGGTTGGATAATAGAAATGGCGCACAACAATGCTTCCACATCCTCATCCTTTCTTGAGAGCGCATCCTCCACCACATTTTTCTTCCTTTTATTGTAGATGATTTCAAAGTCATAACCCAACATCTTTGTGACCCACTTTTGTTGCTCTTCAGAGGATAATATTCGTTCTAAAAGGTATTTAAGGCTATCATGATCCTTTATACCTTGAAGTGTCTTCCCATTAGGTAGGGTTGCCATTTCTTAACTGCATGGAGTATTGCCAACATTTCCTTCTCATCAATAGCTTTGTGTAAAAACTTTCCCTAGATTAGACAACTTTCAAAAGCAATGTGTCTTTCATTTTGCATTAAAACAGTACCAATTCCATTTCTTAAAGCATCACATTCCACAATAAATGTTTTTGTGAAGTTCAGTGTAGCTAAGACCGATGCTTGGCACATTGCATTTTTAAGATGTTCGAAAGCCTTTGTTGCTTCTAGAGTCCATGAAAATGCATCTTTCTTTAATAATGTTGTTAGAGGTGCTATTATTCTCCCATAATTCTTAACAAACTTGTGATAATACCCTGTCAACCCGAGAAATCCTCACAGATGCTTTATGGATGTGGGGATTCTCCATTCCTTAATGGCTTTAAATTTACTAGGGTCTACCTTAACTCCTTCATGAGATACAATGAGACCTAGATATTCCACCTCTTGTACTCCAAAGAAGCATTTGCAACTTTTTGCATATAATTGTTTCTCCTCCAATAGTTGTAGCACCCTATCAACATGTTCAACATGATCCTTCCAAGACTTGCTGTAGATTAGTATATCATCAAAAAGTACTAACACAAATTGTCTAAGGAATGGTTTGAAAATTGAATTCATCAAACCTTGAAATGTTGAAGGTGCATTGGTAAGGCCAAAAGGCATGACCAAAAATTCATAATGACCCTCATGAGTTCTAAATGTTGTTTTTTGGAATGTCTTCAATTTTCATTCTGATTTGATGATATCCTGAACGAAGATCCAACTTGGTGAAGTAAATTGATCCATGCAATTCATCCAGTAATTCATCAATGACAGGAATGGGAAACTTATCTTTAATAGTGAGCTTGTTGAGCTCCCTATAATCCAGACACATGCGCCATGATCCATCCTTCTTGTGCACCAATACTACTGGAGTAGAGAAAGAACTTTGACTTGGTTGATCTATACCAACCTCTAACATTTCTACAACCATACGTTCAATTTCACACTTTTGGGCATAGGGATATTTGTACGGCCTCATGTTAGGAGGAACACTTCCTGGAATTAGATGAATAGACTGATCATGGTCACGAATAGGTGGGAGACCTTTGGGAGTCTCAAATACCTTGCCATGACTGTCCAAGACTTTTTCGAGGTCTAGAGAAATAGATGATTCCAATGTGGAAACGTCTAGCGAACATAATTGTGCAAATACACCTCTTTGTTCCTTTTTTAGAAGCTTTGTCATATCGTTAGAGATGATTATCTTTCTCGGTTTCCCTGCAATACCCCTTAATTTAACTTCATTTCCTTCCACAAAAAATTTCATGAAAAGTTCTTGAAAATTAAAATCTATTGTACCGAAGGATTGTAGTCATTGGACTCCGAGTACAATATTAGCACCTCCCATTGGAATGGAAAGCATTGGGCTAGTCAATACATATTCTCCCATGGATAGCTTGATATTATGTCACTTTCCAGAGCTATTTATTGTTCCTCCATTTGCAGCCATCACTTGACACTCTGGTGCTGGATATAAGAAGAAATTCAATTCTTTTGCTACCTTACAATGAATAAACTTTTGGGTACTTCTTGAATCAATCAACACTATTACCTTTTTCTTCTTTATTTGTCCTTCTATCTTGATGGTTTGAGGAGTGGTAATTCCCACCAATGCATTACAAGATATGGTTAGATTCATTTCTTCTTTATCTAGGCTTTGTTCCTGGAGTATATCCTCTTCTTTTCACCTTTCTTGCTCCTTTTCTTCTTCCTCTTCACAATCTATGTAGAATAATTTCTTCTTAGCACACTTATGAACTTTAGTGTATTTGCTATCACAACTGTAACAAATCCCTTTTACTCTTTTTTCTTCCAATTGTTGTGGTGTCAACCTTATAGGTTGTGGAAGACTAGGGGCATCAACACTTCCATCTTTATAGTTGTGAGTGGTATGCTTCCTAGTTGCCATAATTTTGCTTTCCATTTTTCTTGCTAACCTGAATGCCTTCTCTTATGAATCGAGTTCCCAAAGGCGAACATCATGTTGAATATTATCCTTTAACGTCCCTATGAACACATCAATCCTATGCTCCTCTGGAATATTTTTTACCCTTATGTTCAATTTTTGGAACTCCTCAATGTGCTCCATTATTGAACTCCTCAAGTGTTGCTTTTGGCCCTTCAAGGGTTTTAAAATCTAGTATATTAACTTGATTACACCTAATATGGAGATTTAAAAGAAACTATGTTACATTTTCAGTTATAAACACTACATGTTCTTGTTCGGTTGCTTAGAATATTACCTTTTTTTTAACTTCATCTCACTCTATTAATTTGTATTCATCCTCGGAATGTTAAGTTTTACAAATCTTATGAATTCATATAATTCAATAACTTAATTTCTAGCCCTAGTCACTATTACCCATTGCAACTACGTCTAACTTTTCCTTCCTATAGGAATTATACTTGGGCTTCCCTGTCCACCCAGTTGGACACCTATGGGCAACATAAGGTTTTACTTCTAGTTCTGCAGTAGGTACTTTTAGTTGGGAACTACAACCTCTTCTATACTTGGTCATAGCTCTTATTCAAGACACATCATGTACACCCTTGTTATTTAGAATTTAGTATTTACACTTCAACTAGTAATATGTAAAGCAAAAATTCTATAAGTCCTCTTTAATCAAATACCATATATTCATTCGATATAATCATTGTATGCTAAAATATTTTTTTCAATTTCAATACAAGTTGTGCATTTCAATACACATTTTAATTCATTCAAGAACGTATAAACTAGAACAACAAGCTTTTAGTCAGGTTACTCATTTATTAAATTTACTTAACTATACACAAACAGCTATCTTTACAAAATATAATAGGATTAAATTTTTATAGTAAAACTTCTCTCCTGAAAGCACGGTGAATATCAGTTATTAGCAACGTTTCACCACCCAACATTGAGACTAGCTTTTATGTCATGTCTCACCTTCAAGACTTTCCTTTCCCAACAATTTTTGGAAATAAATGCCCCTAGAGGTATCTTGTACCTGGACATCACGACTCACCAGTCCAGTCTAGTGTTGTACCATTCTGAATCATCCTGAGGCTCCACTAACTCCCTATCCAGCTCAAGAACCTCACTTAAGAAATACTCTGCTCTATGTCAAGACCCATAACGAGTTCAAGTTTTCATTTTTTTCTCCATATCCTCCAACCTATGATGTGATCCCCAAAACTTCCACTGAGATAGAATTTCTCTCCTACTCTAGGAAACAGAGAAGGAGAACAAAAACATTACTCACTCTAATTACCTGTAAATAATTATAATTCATTTTTCCTAAATTTAATTTTATTATTACTTTCTTTTACTTACGTTCTTGGTTCACAACTATGACCTACAAGACATACCATCATTTTGTCAGTCTTGGAATTTACATTTTAACCTGAGGTAAATTTTTAACAACAACCACACTTACTAAGGTATTCAGGGTAAAAAAGGTAATCACTATCGAACAACAAACATTACTCAATGCATCATGGTGTTACAACAACCCAATACACAAGGGAGACATTTTCATGTATTATTATGTTAAAAGAAATAAAAAATTATATATATCAACTAATATATGTGTATTCAAGAGATGTTGTGATAATGTTACTAAGACAAAAAAAAACTTTCTTTAAACCATAAATTAAATAGTTCATTTTTCACTTTTATTTTACATCATACATTGTATAGTGAGATAAAGTAGTTGAAAAAAAAATGAAATTAAAATGACCCATGGTATTCATGTGTAATATAACATATTTTGGGTAAAATTAAGCTATCATATATCCATAATAGTTGCATATTTGTGACGTGCAAACACCATTTCAATCGCACAAACAAAAATTAATTACTATCAATTTTCGAGCCGGTAAATAATTACTCTTTGATATTATCCGTCACTCACACAAAAATTATTATATATATAATCTTTCTTGGATCTTATAATTAATTTCCTCTAATTAATGGGCTTGTCAGACAACCTTCTTGCTTAAGCAAGACTATAGGTATTATTCTCAAATATTTAACATGGATGGTCCTATGTTGGTACTGCTCAAGTATGAAGACATGTGCCACAGAAGCATAACCAACTCTCCTGAATTCTATGCTAGTATAGTGTGCTAAGATTTGTATTGTCAATCTGGAAAGGTGTTCATGGATGGTGGAGATCATTCAAGGGTAGTTGAGGTAACTGCACGCCCCCTGTCCTCCACCTGCCATTTTCCATCCTTCCCTCCATCGCTTTGCAACTCTTATGTAGTTAGGGCTTATGGAATATTCAAGGTGGAGACTGCTTCAGGGATAAGTTGTCTTGTCCATCACCATAGTTGGCTACCATATGTCTTCTCTTGAGTTTTATTTACTGGCAATGGGGCTATCTTCGTTCCTCAGGAACAATCCCTGCAACTCAGTCATCTCAATGATTATTCACTAGATGATCCTTATGTGTTTTTCATAAATTCTCATGGATTCCAGCCATTTAACTTGCCTAGGTGATGGGTTCGACATGATTTTGCAAGAGTTAAGTATTCCCAATATTTTTTCCCCTCTGATGTTTTTTGTTAACCTAGGTTTTTAAATGTTTGTTTACTAGAAGGTTTATCTAACCCATGTTGTCCTCTTGCTACCATGCTTTCTTTGCAGCCATAGAGACTCAATTATTCTTCTGATATACGGTGCGAGGTTACTCTACAAACCTCCTTATGCTAGTGGAGGGTTCACCTGGGTTATTTGTTGGCTTAGATAGAAAAAGTGTTTTCCTTGTAAATTAGTTTGGAAATTTCTTGCACACTATACCCGAAAATAGAAGTGACGACTTACTAGTTGTTTGGATAATGAATAGAGACAAATATGTCACGTTTCCCCGCTTGTTTTTTCATTTCTATATTTGAAAAGGGGTTCCAACTACCAAGATCACTCAAACCCCTTACAGTGCAACTAAGTTCTTGGAGAAAATGTCTGGTTATTCGAGTCAATTGTCAAGTATTTTTTTTTTAATTTACAAATGTCTCCTTACAGTAATGTTACTCTATTCATATTTATGAGTGAATTGCTTCTAGTTATGGCTCTATTTATTATTAAACCACATGCCTGTTTTGTTTTCATAGCTTTACACATAGAGATTGATTTTTTTTAATATTTAATTTGTTACAGTCAAATTTTTGTTCGAATGTACAATTTTGTTTCCTTTTGGATTTCCATTTTACCAAGTCCTTCACAATATCTTCTAATGTCTCTATTTTTTTTCCTTAATTGGTTACCCAATAGCCTACCAAATATGGTGGGGGAAAATATAGTTTCCAAACTCTATTCACCTTCTGAATTGCAGCTTAGTTTAATAGACAATGACCCAAGCTCTTAAGGATCCCCTTGTTGATACCCTGGGAATGAGTCGTAAAATGTGGGAACTAGATTTAGTTTGATTAAATATTGTTGAATCTCTTGTTCCAATATTAATGTTCCTTCGCTAGTTATCTGCATGTGTGAATTTTCATTTCTTTTGCAAACTATTGACTCTTCACAAGGAAATGTATGCAATTTACTTATTATTATTTTTCAAGTTCACTTGGGTTAGTATCATATTACATTACTTTGGTTATTACACATGAAATACGTTATTCGCATATTAGGGAAAATAATCCCAGTTCTTTGATGGAATTTATGCTCCTTCTTTGGTGTTTTAATGAAAAAAATCTTACTCTTTATAATCTATATTTTTGAATTGCTTTTAAAAGAATGTACATATTGTTGTGATATCATTACACATTTATTTCCTCCTCAAATGATTCAGATCTTAACAATATTCTTAACATGAAACGTGGACAACCATTTTTTCTTCATTCTTCTATTTTTAGTTAGAAATGCCAGTCTATAATACAGAAACACAATAATGCAGTAAAATAAATTCAGTAACTTAAATGCATCAACTATAATAACCAGAACTAGAAGTCTCTCCTCCCAACCTTCATACCAGTAATGAAGTCCATATCTCCACCCGAGCTTCCACTCATACAGAGAGAATAGGTTCAATTCCCAAGTCATCTAGTCTCGAAACCATAAGGCCCTCGGACCAGTTTAGAGTCCCAACTTGTAGGGATATACTAAGGATTCCACTGGCCTGTGTCCAGCTCAGGAATCTCCTCATAACAACAATACATTGTTCACCTGAACAACATCCTGTGTCAGTTCTACGCATCCATTTTCTCTTCCCTCATCCCTATGGCTCTGTTAGTCATTTTTCCCTTGCTAAAAAGAAGAGAAAACATTCCTTGGAATTACCCTTTTCTAGGGAGGAAAAGAGGCTCGACTGACCTGAATGTCTAGAAAGTTTTTTTTTGTGTTTTATTCGGTTAAGCATATTTAAAATTTTCTTCTAATAATAAAGGACTTAACCAAGTTTGAGTGAGTACATTTATTTGTTCTTCCAATTATACCGAAATTAGTCCAAAGTTTGTAAAAGTAAATAATGTCAAAGTTAAAACATAAATTCATGAACAATCTTACAGGTGTCACAATTACCTCCCTTTGACGAAACACCATCCTCAGTGTTTATTTCAAATTGTTTAACCATGTTTGGATATGCTTGGCGCATGAATTCTTTATCCTCCTAGGTACCTTTGTCCGGGTTGAGGCGATTCCATTGCATTTTAACCTAGGTGATCACTCACCTCCATAGCATTGTTTCTCTCTGCTCTAGAATTTTCATAGGTTCTACCAACAACTCTTCATCTATTTCAACCTACAGCAAAAGATTGATCGTATAAATATAGATCACATCAACAATTTTTTTATTTCGCAATTCAATTCATTATATGATTTACCTAGATATCATGCCAGCTAATCACATGTCTAGAGTCATAGACATATATTTTTAATAATGAGACATGGAACACATCATGAATCGTGATGTGGGTAGGTAAGGTTGGTCGCTAAGCTACTAGTCCAATCCATTACTAAATTTGGAAGGGCCCATAACATCTAAGTGACAATTTAGCTCAAATTCCCCACCGCAATGTGATTCTTTTAGGCTTAATTCATAAACAGACATGGTCTCCCGCTTGGAATTCTCAATAGGTCCTTTTCTTGTCTATGTAAATATTTTTCCTCTCTTAGGTAGCCTTTATGTTTTGATGTACCGTGTTAAATATCTTCTCCATTTCCACGAGCATGTCGGGTCCTAATACCAACCCATCCTGAGGATTATTCCAATTGGTAGGCACTCTGCATTTCCTCCCATATAATACCTCAAAGGACCTCATTCCTAGAGATTCATGGTATCCATTATTATAACTGAATTCAACTAAGTGGAGATACTCCTCCCACTTCACTAGTTGTTGCATTGCATACATTCTTAACATATCCTCCAGCAACTTATTCAGGCATTCAGTCTATCCATTGGTTTGGGGGTGATATGTAGTTCTAAACATAATTTGAGTGCCCAACCCCGTGAACAAATCTTTCCAAAAAGAAGAGGTGAATTTCTCATATGTTTTAGAGATCACCACTCATGGTATACCATGAAGTTGAAATATCTCTTTCATAAAAATATCAGAAATTTCAATTGTTTTATACATGGATCTCATAGGTATGAAGTGACCTTTCTGTCTTAGTTTGTCCACCACGACCATGATGGAGTTGTTGAATTTTCTAGTTTTGGGCAACCATGTTACAAAATCCAGTGTAATAGTATCCCATCATCCACCCTGTTCTCCTTTCCTTTAACATGTGTAATAACGAATTCGAATTCATTCAAAAAAGTAGTTCATCTCGCTTGATGAGAATTCAAATGCAATTGGGTTAAAAAATATGTTAAACTACGATGATCATTCATTACAAATAATTTCTTACCCAAAAAATAAAGTTGCCATACCTTCAAGGTGTGCACTGCAGCGGTTAGTTCCAAATCATAAGAGGATTATCACTTCTCATGGTCCTTCAGTTTTTGGGATTCTTAGGCTATGAATTTCACATAGTGCATCAGTAAACCCCCCCCGATACCTTCGTGGCACAAAACCATACAAAATTTAAACTCTTTTCCCCAATCTAGTATTTTTAAAACAGGAGCAGAGTCAATAACTTTTTCATGCATTCAAAAAAATTTTGACACTATGTCGTCCACTTGAAAACCCTTCTCTTCCTTTATAGGGAGATAGTTGGTAAGAACTTTTAGAAAATCCTTCAATAATTCGATGGTAATATCTAGCTAACCCCATGAAGGATCGAATATCAGGCACATTCATGGGAACAGGTCACTCCATGATGGTTTTGATATTTTCAAGGTCAACTTCAATTCCTTCCACTCAAATGACATGTCCTATGTACTAGATATGAGCTTGGTAAAAGTCACACTTACTATATTTAGCATATAACTAATTTTCTCGCAACATTTGCAGCATAATCCTTAAATTATTTTCATGGTCCTCCACACCTTTGGAGTATATAAGAATACCATCGATAAAAATTAACACAAAATTGTCTAAATAAGGATGAAATATACCATTCATCAAGCTCATAAATGTGGCAGGGGAATTGGTAAGCCCAAAGGATAACAGTATGAATTCAGTGTCCATACTGAGCCTTGAATCATGTTTTGCAAATATTGTCTTCCTTAATTCATATTTGATGATAGCCTTATATTAAGTCAATGTTCGAAAACACCTTCACCCCCTTACCTTTATCAAACAAATCATCAATCCTTCGTAGCATATATTTTTTCTTAGTATTCACCTTATTCAATTGTCTATACTTGATCCACAACCGAAGTGTAACATCCTTCTGATGTAGAAATAATACAGGAGCTACCCAAGGTGACACACTTGGGCGTATATATCCTTTGTCAAGTAGTTATTGTATCTAAATTAAAAGTTCTATTAAGTCAGGCACACCCATATGATATGGTGTTCTAGACAATGCGATCGCACTTAGAATTAACTCTATGGTAAAATCAATGTTTCTCGTAGGCAGCAGCCCATGTATTTCCTCTGGAAATATATTAGTAAATTCATGTATTATGGGTATATTTCTGACACTAGTTAGTTTGTCATTAGAATTTGTATAACCAACTTGAGCTGCATAAATTTGGTAGCATTTTCAAATGCACTTCCCTAGATGATTATCAGTAATTTGCAGTCCACTATTGCCCAATGTTTCTCTAGCCAGTCCATTCCAACTAGTATATTATATATCCCAAGAGGAATAATATTCAAATCAGCTACGATTTTCTACCCTACTACCTTTAGGGAGAATTTACCACATTAGCAGCAAGCCTTCACTTGGCCCTAGTATCCAGTTGCGCCAGCTAAGGGTTTTTAAATTTTACTTTTGGTAAGTTACTTAATTCTACCAATTTTGGGCTAATGTAGCTCAAGATTGCACTTGGGTAAATTAGAATGGAAACATAATATTTAGATAGCTTACCCTCCAACTCTATCATCATAGGTCGATATTCATCCTGGCCATCATCCAAGGCTGCATTAATCCATGGAATATTTTTGACATCATTTCCAACAATGGAGGCTTCTTGAAGGTTTGTGACCTTCTTAGTACAAGCACAGTGAGAGAAATTTTTGAAATAATGAAGTTCCCCAAAACCCCAACATTGCAGAGGGTTTTTTCATTGTTGAATAGTCTATGGTCGACTTAACACCTCTGATAGTTTTTTTTCAACCTGTTACCCTGTTCTCTGTTGATTCCTCCCAATCACTTTTGTCTGCATTTTCCAATTCATATTCTTGACATTTAGGAATCTCATCCCTCAAAAGTTATGAAAATTCCTTTGACCATTTTTGTTTAGTCCCCACTTGTTACCTTCTCCCTTTTCTTTGATAGGCAGGCTACTGATAAAATGTTGTATCTTGGCTTTTTCCTACCTAAAGTATGGGACGTATCAGAGCAAGGAGATACATTTAGTGATAAACTCATCACTAGTCAGTGAGCCCAACCTTAAATCATGAAAATCTCTTGCATTCTCATCATAGAAGCGTTTAGTTAAATATTTGTCCTTGAAGTACTTCTAGAATTCATCCCATGTGACTTGTTGATCATCAATTCCCTAGAAATATTTGACCTCCTCCCACCAAAGAGTACCTTTTCCCTATAGTTGAAAATTTTCCAATCGAGATTTCATGTTATTATCATATTCATATACTTGGAAATATTTTTTCATGTTAACTAGCTAGGCCTCAACATCTTCCTTATCCTCTTCGTCACACACCGAAGGTCCTATCTTCTTAAATTTTCCTTGTAGTTAAATTTTCTGCTTCTTGGGACCTTTGCCAAGCTTCTTTCCTCAACATTATGTCCCCCTTCTATTTCCTTATGGTACACCTCATGATGAATTGTCTCTGTGAAGTCCCCATTTCTTGCACTAGGGTTGGGTACCTGATGATTTTGTCGATCTGATAGACTTTTTAGAATCCTCTCTTGTTCCTATCAGAGGCTTTTATTGTTAGCTCTAAGGTTCCTCATTTCTATTCACAGCTCCTGCACCATCTCCAAAAATGTTGCATTTTCCAGTCTTGTCCCAACTACACCCACATTTCTGGGTTTGTTTTTATATACAGTACGTGACACCCTAATCACGGTTTGGTTCCACTCCACATCTTGTTTTTTGTTTTCTGTGTGCGATAGAAATTTTGATAATTAGTTTATCTTGCTTGCCCACAATGTTGAACACTCAGCACTAATACTACTTGTAACGTGCAAACAACATGTCACTCACACATTTTTTTAATTCCTATCAATTATCTAGCCAATAAATAATTACTATTTGATCTCTATGTTAAACGTAAAAGTCCTTTGCATGCCTACATTTACCATAGAATTTAACCTGCATTATATGGTTGTTGACTTTATGTGTTTCTCACTAGAAAATTATTGTATATATAATCCTTCTTAGTTCCTATAGTTAATTTCCTCTAATGAATGGACAACCTTCTAACTTCAGCAAGACTATAGGTATGATTCCAAAGCATTTAACATAGGTGTCCCTATACTGGTGCCTCCCCAATATGAAGACACGTCGCCATGGAAACATGGTGAACTCTCTTGAATTCTCTATTGGGTTAGTGTGCCAAGATCTAGAACGTTGATCTGGAAAGGTGGTCATGCACGGTGGAGATCATTCTAGAGTTCTGCCACTTTGCAACTCTAATGTAGTTAGGGTTTATGGAAAATTCAACCACGAGACTGCTTCGAGGGTAACTTATCCACTCCACCACCACGGTTGACCACCATATGTCTTCTCTCGAGTTTTATTTCCTAGTAGTAGGGCCACCTTCATTCCTTAGGAACGATCCCTCCAACATAGTCATCTCTTGCTCCACGATTATTCATGAGATTCGTCTTTCCCTTCCAACACTCATAAGCTTTTTCCTATGTGTTTCTCGTAAATCATCATGATACTCTGCCAGTTGTTAATTGCGTTGTTCGTTTAATCTATAGGTTCTCTTCCTCCATGGATCCCAATCATTTTACTCACCTAGGTGATAGGTTCGACCTAATTCTGCAATAGTTAAGTATTCCAAATCTTTTGTTTCCCCTCTTATGCTTTTCATTTACAGAGGTTTTTAAATGTTTGTTTACTAGTGGGTTTATCTAGCCCTTGTTGTCCTCTTGCTGCCAGGTTTTCTTTGCAGCCATAGAGACGTCAATTCTCCTTCTGATATAGGATGCCAAGTTACTCTACAAACCTTCTTATGCTGGCTCAGGGTTGACGTGGTTTATTAGTTGGTTTAGACAGAAAAAGTTTTTGCCTTGTAAATTAGTATGGGAATTTCTTTCATACTATACCCGGTAATAGAAGTGATGACCTACTATTTGTTTGGATAATGCCTTCGTTATTTTCTTTTTAAGATTCAAATATGTCACATTGCCTTACTAGGTTTTTCTTTTGTATTTTTTCAATGGGGTTCCCACTACCAAGACCACTCAAAACCCTTACAATTCAACTAAGTTCTTGGAAAAAAGGTCTAGTTATTCGAGTTGACTTTGAAGTCTTTTTTTTTAATTTACAAATGTCTCTTCTTACAATAGCGTTAGTCTTGTCATATTTATGAGTGAACTACTTCTAACAATGGCTCTATTTATTGTTAAATCAAAGGACTGTTGTGTTTTCGTAGCTTTACATATAACCTTCAATCCGAAAATGACATGGAGGTCTCGTATGTCTTGGGAATCCTCCATCGAAATATATCACTACGTACATATTTCCACGACTTTGAAAAAACCATTCTATTTTCCTTTCAACTGGTATACCTCTTTCGAGTGATATGGTGGATATCTGATTGTATTCTTTCAAATCAAAAACTTTGAACACTCTCTCATCTTTATTGTAAATCACGCCTCTGCAATTTGGAATATCGAAATCCCAAGTAACCGCGTTCGCTTCTTCGGCATAAATATCTCTGTATTCATCTGTTCGTCCTGCTTTTACAGATGCTACTTCCACCCTTATAATCTTGAGGTAGGGCAAAGATTGATGATAACCAACGATTATGGGTGAATTATTATTAGAATTGTAGTAGGCAGATACAATCTCCATCTGACAATTCAGTGTTATGGGTCTACCATATTCGTCCTTCAAAGGCCAGACTTTCCCCTGCCGCCCAAATGGAATGAGATGGCCACTGCAAAAAACGCATATTATGTCATCTGCTATAAACAAGTGTGTGACCCTTTCGTCTATGTAGAAGACATGTACATGGTAATCCCAGAAACTATTTGGCAGTTTCCCGTTTAACTCTCGGCGTTGCAGGCCGTGGAAGGAATTCCTAGACAAACGCTTATCCCCGTGCCTTGACATTTTCTATCTTCTGTGAAAATTCACTGTGGGTATCCACTATTCACCCAGCTATGTATCGATGTTGATGCCGGAGCGTTGATGCTCTTTCCGGAAAGTTGTTTTATTCTTTCGTCGTCAGAGGTAGAGAGATTTTCATCTTAGATTCCTACTTTACTAAATGAATCCAGTTATATTATAAGTACACATATGGATATATCTTATTATTGTTATTTTTTAGTTCAGCCGACATTACTTTTCCATTATTTGTTTAGAGATAGATTCTCTATTGTTATAATTTAATTATAATTGATTATTAGGTAAACGAAGAGATTATACATAGTAGTATCCACCAATAAGCACTTGGGATTTGCTTCTAAGTTAATTATGGTGTTTTAATTAATCGAGTCATAGGCTCATTCTACACCAGAGTATGATGTGTAACCATGTCTACCCTAGTGGTATCCACCAATAAACACTTAGGATTTGTTTCCAAGTTAATTATGGTGTTTTAATTAATTGAGTCATAGGTTCATTCTACACCAGAGTATGATGTGTAACCATGTCCACCCTCATCAAAGTTGAAAGTTTGCTCATGTAGTTAAAATAAAATTTTTAAAAATCTCAAAACTAAAAAAGATTAAATAGCTATACAAAACATTTAAATAATGTTCACTCATAAAAAAAATATAGGTGAAGAAATTGGATAGTGCTGGGCTCATGATAGATCCTTGTTTGAAATGGACCTATGCTAATTTATCTCAAATTGATTAATTAAAAAAAATGTCATATAGCATATTATATCAAAAGCTATTTACAAGTTCAACATGTCTATGGTAAGCTCTAGTGAATGTTCAAGGTTAAAAATTTTGTCCATGTCTTTTTAAAATGTATATATGTTTAAATCCTATATTAATTTTTTATTTAATAATAATTTAAAATAAAGATATAGCTTAGTTACTTTTTATAACTTGTAATTTGTTAATGAGACAAGTATTATGATGCTTATCATGAATTGATATTGATCACTATTTCATTTATATGACCACCTAGTGTAACCTTATATAACAAGGGCACAAACATTGAAGTGACAATACCTCTTTCATGGTGGGTAGTAGAGCCTTATTTTCCCAATAACTATAATTTTAGATAGGATTTGTATTTAGACAATAGACCATCTAATCTAATACATGGAAATGTTATAATGGTACAATAATATTAAAAACTTCATGTCAATTTAGTTAAAAAAATATAATAGAAAATAAAATTAATAAATTAATTTGATTTGATTCATTATATTGTAATTTTTTTATTAATAAAATTATAAACAAATTCTTATAAGAAATATCACAATACACATATCATAAAAACTTACATCAAATATGTTATTAATAAAAATACGGAGTTTAATAAATATAATTAATAAACAAATTGTATACTCATATTACTATACAAATTAAAGTAATAATTCATATTTATAATCACTATATTTCATATTT
>APFE030427877.1:0-20241 GCA_000404065.3 Pinus taeda
TGAAATGACAAAATTTGACCTTGACACTTCAAAATCACTATGTAAGAGCACATTTGATCACTGGAGGAAGGCTGGAAAGACTGACACTAACAGGACCCTTATTTGGATGAGCTAGGGTTTTGAGGTCTTCTTCTTGTTTTTACTTTGAGATGGTGTGATCATTGAGTAGTCCTTCTTGATGCTCCTTAGATTGTTCAAACCTTATGTATCCCTTCTTGATGATTCGATTTCCTCTTTTATGTCTAGACATTTTCTCGATACTCCTTCAAGTTGCCTTTTCTTGTCTTGTCACCTTAGTTCTTATACCATGTTGAGAAATCCGGGGCAGCTAGATTAGGTGATTTCTCTTACTTTGATAATGGCTTGTGATGTATTTTTACTTAACTTGATTAGATTCTTCTTTTTATTGATTATATTTAATGTTATTATCATAAAATAGCTATAAAAGCATAAATAATAATAAGAGAAGAGGACACAGGATGTAGGGGATCATCCAGGGCCAAAAATTCTCAATTTGAGAGGAAACCCACAATAATTCTTCCCTTCTTATAGAATCTTCAAATTACGAATTTCAAGACCTAAGACCCTTGAAAAATACCCCTCCAAGACCAACGTAACCACCCCTCCTATATCTACCTAGTTTCATCGGCCTGCTAGGGTAAACATGGGAGGAGGAGTTACTATGACATAACCTGACCTCCTAGGTCCCATTAAGGAAGTGGGACTGACTATGGAAGACAAAATTAAATCTCATAACATTATACAGGGGCTACATGTCACTTAGAGGTTGAGTAACCACCCTAGGTGGAAAAAACATGAGCTGGGCACCCTTTTATTTGACTTGAGTCCCCAAACACCCCCACAACAAGCCCTCCAGGTGGTTGGAAGCCTCCAACCGCATGCACATGGATGCATCCATGTGATTGCAACCTAAAATTTTCATTTCATAGCATGTAGTCTTGGATTCTAAGCCTAAATTCCAAGTCATCCTCCATACCACTTCCCATAACTCAGTGAGACTTTCTAGAATCAATAATGACATTAGGACAAAGTTATTCACACAAAATTTGATCAAGGACTTGACCTAACCAGGCCTAACCATGACAATTGTTTCGTAAAACATGTTGCAAACAAGTAAGCTACAAGTCATGAATGCATATTTAAACATAGGGGTCTAATACTTATCTAAGAATCGTCAAGAAGGTTTAATTCCCTCTCATAATAGTTTTAATAACATTTATTATCTCATGCATTCATTAACCATTCATCAACAAGAAAAAATTATCAACAACCATAGCTAGAAACTATTATGATACCATACTTATAACCACTATATAACCAGAATAGTAACCATGATATAACAACCATCAAAGCCACATAAGAAAAAGTACAATTACTCATGAAAATACAGGAGGAAAAGTGCACTTATTAATATATGCAAAATCCAACCAAGTCAGGACTCCCACGTACCACTCGACCATAGATTGGGTTGAACCAAATCTCTCTTTGAGCCAAACAACCTCGTGCCATATTCCAAGCATGAACGTGGAATATCATGGAATAAACCAAAAAAAACAAAACCACAACTTCCAGAGGCCAAACAACCTAAACCCTTAACCAGTGATTTCACCTCATGCTCGGACATCACTAACACGAACCAGATTGGTCTCTATCCAATATTTCTAAGGCTACAGAGGATTTGTCCCAACCACAGCTCGAGGAACTAATAACTCAACCCACATCCTTCCAGAGCTCTAGAGCATTTATCCAACCCAGACCTAGGACTATTAACTCAACCCACCAAGGGCTCCAGAGTGTTTATCCAACCTAGGCTCTAGGACTAGTAACTCAACCCAAGCTTTTCTAGGGCTCCATAGTGTTTTTTCCAACCAAAGGCTCCAGGTACTAGTAACTCAACCAACATCCATAAGGAACCTTAGCACCAATTAGAAACAACAAGTTGAAAAACCCACAACACCATGGTTATCCATGAAATGGAAAGGCTAGGAAAAACCATTGTAAATCATAAGAATTCCTTCATGCTAATGAAAAATCATAACTAGATAATAACATGCATATACCATGCATCCATAATCAAAAAGGAAAATCACACTTGCAATCTGTTACCTGCAAATCAATCCAGTTGTAGTTGTTGATCCACCTGTTCCATTGCACTTTCTCGCTTTTGTTTTCCTTATTTATCCAAATCCAATGAAAACTAGAGTTCTCCAAGTATGCTCCAACAATGCTCCAAGATTTCTCTAAGTGTGCAAGAGTATGAGAGAGAGAGCTCCAAACTTAAACTGACAAAAGGTTGTGAACTAATCCTTAGAAGCCTTTTTATCATTGAGGCCTCTATTTTCTTCAATTTCCTCTATTTTTCCTTCAATTTTCCTCACATGTAATTATGTGACCTTTCACCTTCCTTTTTTCCCTTTTCCATTATTTTCATAAATAAATGAAAATTAATGCCACTTTGCCTTTGCCAATTCCTTTCCCTATTTCCATAGCCATTTGTTAATCACTAGTGATCCCCGCCACTATATTTTTTCCCAACATTCATCTTGGAATACGTGTCCCATGACCTTGGTCTTATTTTTGTTTATTTACATAGGAAATCAACCAAGGGTTGTTACAAACCCCTCCCACTTAGGGGAACACCGTCCTCAGTGTTCAATGACACTTATAAACCAGCAAAACACATACTACCTATGTACCGTTATAACACATCTCGATATAGCATTTACATCATGTCATATTGTTGAATAGATAACCAACATATCATGAATGCCATATTGCTTATTGGAGCTTTATAAAATATCTCAATGCGGTATTTACATACATAAGCATATACAGACATAACCAAAAAATAACATCAAAACATATATCAGAATACATCTGCTCAATCAACGAATAGAGAAGGATATGTAGCCTGAATCTTATTATCCATCTGCCATGTAGCTTCATTGGGCCCAAAGTGCTTCTGCCGCACTTTAAATTTCTTGATTTCTTGATTCCAGAGCACGAGCATCTTTCGCTGCAAAATGAACTGAGGTTTCGGCTGTAATTGTCCTTCAGGTTCCACATGCAATACATACTAGTCAATCACATGATCATCATGTTTCACATACTTCTTAAGTAATGACGCATGGAAAACATCATGAAATTTAATTTTTTGAGGTAATGCAAGTCGATAGGCCACTAGTCCAATCCTCTCAAGAATCTTGAAAGGATCGTAATATCGAGGTGCCATCTTGGCACATGATCCAATCATCGAGGAACTCTTCTTGGGATTGATGTGCAAGTACACATGTTCCCCAACTTGAAACTCCTTAAACACCCTGTATTGATTTTCATAACTATTCTTCATGTCCTGTGCTACCTTTAGATTCTTCTTAATAACTTGCATTTCCTATTCCATTTCTACCAACATGTCTAATCCAATCAATACCCTATTCACTGGATCACTCCAACTGATGGGATTGTTACAACTCCGCCCATAAAGGGCCTCAAACAGACACATCCTCAGTGAGTCCTAATACCCATTGTTATATGCAAACTCCATGAATTGAAGATACTCTTCCCACTTTCTTTGTTGATGAATAACGTACATTCTCAACTTGTCCTCCAAAATATTGTTGACCCTTTCTGTCTATCCATTTTTTTGTGGATGATAACTTGTACCGAAGGCCAACTCTATTCCAAAACTTGCAAATAACACTTTCCAAAACCTAGAAGTGAACTTGGCAACTTTTCTGACATGATCATCCTAGGAATACCATACAACCTCACTATCTCCCTGATGAATACCTGCGCTACCTCACTAGATGAATGAATAGACTTCACTGGAATGAAATGAGCTACCTTAGTCAACCTATCATCCACAACCATGAATAAATCATGTTGTCTATATGTCATCAACAAACTTGTAATGAAGTCCATGGAAGTGACCTCCTATTTCCACTATGGAATCAGAATCAGCTACATTAAATCATCTGGATTCTTTCACTTCTCTTTTACCTGTTGACGATCCAAACATCTCGCAACAAACTCAACCACCTCTTTCTTCAATTTCAACCACTGGTAAAACTTCTTAACCAATATCAATGTCTTCTAATATCCCAGGTGACCTGAATACAGTTTAACATGAAATTATCGTAATATAAGATTCTTCAGCTCATTGTTTCCTGACACATAGATCTTGTCCCTAAATATGACCAAACCATCTTTCGTGAGATGATAATCCACATTCTTTTCACTAGTACTTTGTTGTTGTAACATGTGGTTAAGTTGCTGGTACCTGTCATCCTATTGTCTTGTCTGTAAGATATGATCCTATAAATATGTACCATATGAACTCATAGTTTCAATGTGATTTACTTGTACTCTTCTGCTAAGAGCATCTGAAACCTTGTTGTCTTTTCCCTTAATGTGCCTGATCTCGAAGTCAAAATAATTGATTGTGGCCAACCACCTAGCTTTTGTGGCATTCAGATTCAGTTGGTCAAATAAGCACCTCAGCCCACTATGATCACTCATCAAGATGAACATCTTGCCAAGAAGGTAGTGTCTCCACATCTTCAATGTATGAATGATAGCTTCCAGCTCAAGATCATGAGTCATGTAATTATGCTCGTGTTCATTCAAATTCCTTGAATCATAGCATCCTACCTTTCCCTCCTGCATTAAAACTCCACCAATTCCCTTCTGGCAAGCATATGTGCAGACCACAAACTCTTTATCTGGATCTCCAATCTTCAATACTGGAGCATTTGTAAGAAATCATTTTTTCTGCTCAAAACTCGTCGCACATTCCTTTGTCCATTCAAATTTCTTTCCTTTCCTCTACAAAGATGTAATAGGATAGGCAATCCGCGAAAATTTCCTAATGAAATTTCTATAATAACCTGCTAACCCCATGAATGATATGACCTCATCCACATTCCTAGGAGTTACCCATTCCATGATAGCTCTGATATTTTCTGGATCCACAGTTATACCTTCCTTAGAAACCACATACCCCAAATAATGAAACTTTGTCTGAAACAAAATGCATTTTCTAAGTTTGGCATATAAATAGTGCTCTCTCAATAGTCTTAACACTGCTTCCAGAAGTTATGCATGCTCTTCCTAATTCTTAGAATATATGAATATGTCATTAATGAATACAACCACAAACTTTTCCAGATAAGGATGCAACACACTATTATCAAAGACATGAAAGTAGCTGGAGAATTAGTTAGACAAAAAGGAACTACAACAAACTCATAATGCCCATACCTGGTCTAAAAAGAAGACTTGTAAATTTCCTCTTATTTGATTTGTACCTAATGATATCCTAATCTCAAGTCGATCTTCGAGAACATTGTTGATCCCTTCAAATGATCAAACAAGTCATCAATCCGCGGTAAAATGTACTTGCTCTTAATCGTCACCTTATTCAACTTCCTGTAATCAATGAACAACCTGAGAGTACCACCCTTCTTCTTGAAAAACAATGCTGGTGCACCCCAAGGTGACACACTTGGCCTAATATATCCCTTTTCAAGAATTTCCTTCAACTGCAACTTCAACTCCACTAGATCTGGAGTGCTCATCCTATACAGTGCCTTTGATATTGGTGCTTCTCCCGACATCAACTCAATAGAAATGTCCACTTCCTTGGGAGGTGGTAACTCTGAAATCTCTGCTGGGAATACATGCTAAAACTGCTTCGAAGTTGGATACCTATTCAAGAATACAACATCCTCAATATCCTTACCTTTATCACTGGAAATATGAAATGCAAACAATACACATCCTTTCTTGTGACTGCCCTTTTCCTACATAGTTGTAATGATTCTAACTGATGTCGCCTTCGTCTCACCTTGCAAGATTCTTTGTTCTCCATTGTCATCCAAGCACTCAATAGCCTTTTCATATAAATCCGCCTTATTCGCGTGAATGTACAACTAATCCATACCTAATATCATATTGTATGATCCAAATGTAAGCACATTTAGATTCCATAATGTAGACATGTCGTTCAACTAAAATGCACAAGCTCTTACCCAAGGATGAAATATTTTCTTAGTACCTATAGCTAACTACAGCAACCAATATTCTGCATACACTTCTTTATTCAATCCACACTTATCCACGAGGTTAACTTGATCACAAATCTTACCTTCCATCTTGATAATAGATGCCTAATGATCAACCTCCCTATTATCCAATGTTGCATAAATCTAAGGAATACTCTATCCAACCCCCCTCACTATTTGTGCCTCCTGAGTACTGTAAATCTGGCATTTTCCACCTTGATGTTGTGGACAATATCTCTTGCGATGATCCTTTCCACAAGTCCAACACTGTAAAGAATTCCTTCCATCACCCTTGTTCTTCTCCTAAGACTGAAATCCATGTCCTTTGTCAACTGCATTGAACTTATTATGTGGTACCACATTCTCAAAGTCATTTGTATCATGTGTTTTTCCTCTCTTCTTCACCCAGTTTCCCTTATTCTTCTTGTTACCCTTCGTATCATGATTAGACACATTCTTACTCTTTGATTCCTCATAACAATGCTTTAATTTTCTGATGGCTTCCTCCAACGATCTAGGATCATCAAACTCAATCCTATCTTTGAATGATACTGCCAACCCATTGATGGATATATGAATATTTTTTATCTCCTTCTTAAGATAAGGCACATATCTCAACAACTCCAAGAATCTATTAGTATACTCTTCATCGGTCATAGATCCCATCTTCAACTCATAGAATTCCTTTTCCCTATCATCATAATATCTCTCAGACAGATACTTCTTCCTGAAAAGTCTCTAGAACTCACTCCAAGTTAATTCCTCTTCTTGAATTCCTCTAACATTCTTCTCATATTCCCACCAAATGTCTGCTCTTCCTTTAAGACTGAATTTAGTTATCCTGGCCTTCATATTTTCTGAAGAATCATGTAATGAAAAGAACTTATTTATCCCAAGAAACCAAGCTTATGCATCATGTGACTTATTCATTTCTCCATCAAATGTAGGAGGCTTTTCTTTCTTAAATTCCTCTGGAAAGTACCTCGTCTCACTCATCCTATACATATGGTGACAATGATGATGATGATGTATCACTAAATTATAACTAGAATAGAACCCACAGGCCTTACCCCTCATTTCAGGTGTATCCATGAACCTACCATCTCTCATTGTATCATCCCTATCGAACCTAAATCCCAACTAAGACCTACTACCATATGCCCCATTGGTCCTCTACTCCTGTCCATTACTGATCCTAAGCAGTCCCTCTCTCTAAAAATATGATAGACTCTGAAGAATGACTGCATTAACCTCTACTTGTTTCTCATCTGCCCTATAAAGTATTTCCTGTGACTTAATTATTCTTGTCTGCCTTACAATCCTTGATCTCTTCTTTCAAACTTATTCATGTGTCTGTTATGTCAGGGGAGTGCTCATCACCATTTTGTTCATTTAATATGTAGGGAGAATCACATAAATTGTAGTCCACCATTTTTCTTGTCATATTTGATCCTCTACTTCCTGAAAGCATGCCATTTCATATAACCAAATATAAACATACTCAACATACCTCAGTGAAGTTCAAGGGAGGCTATCTCATCTTCAAAATCAATCCAGATTAGCATGACACATGTATATATATAATGAAATCAATATATCACTCATCTTAACTTCAACATCATCAACTTCTACATGATGACACTCCTACAATAATTACCATCACAATGCATGCACAATAAACACATATACAACTGACATTCATGCATGAAAAACACATTCTTCCCATCTAGTCCAAGTGTTGAACCTGGGAGCTCTGATACCATTTCATAACCATCCCTCCCATATCTACCCAGTTTCACCAGCCTGCCAAGATAAACATGAGAGGAAGAGATACTATGACATGACTCGACCTCCCACGTCCCTTTAAGGAAGTGGGGCCAACTGTGGAAGACAAATTGACATCCCATAACATTATACAATAGCTACAGGTCACCCAGAGGTTGAGTAACCACCCCAAGTGGAAAAAACCTGAGTTGGATGCCCTTTTCTCTGACTTGGGTCGCTAATCACTCCCACAACAATCCCTCCATGTGGTTGGAAGCCTCCAACTGCATGCACAAGCTTGCATCCATGTAGTTGCAACCTAAAATGTTCATTTCAATTCATGTGGTTCTGAATTTTGAGCCTAAATTCTAGGTCAACCTCTAGACCATTGCCCAGAACTCAGTGAGACTTTCCATAATCACTAATGAAATCAAGACAAAGATACTCATATAAAATTTGATCAAGGACTTGACCTAACCATGCCTAGCCATGAATTTCATTTTGTTAAACATTTTGCAAACAAGTAAGCTGCAGGTCATGAAAGCATATTTAAACATAAGGGTCTGAAACTTATCTAAGAATCATCGAGAAGGTCTAATGCCCTTTCATAATAGTTGCATTAACATTATTAGCTCATGCATTCATTAACCATTCATCAACAAGCAAAACATATCAATAGCCATAGCAATAACCTCTTATGAAACCATACTTATAACCAACATATAACCATAATAGTAACCATGATAGAATAGCCATCAAATCCACATAATAACAAGTACAATTACTCAGAAAATACAAGAGGAAAATATCTCTTATTAACATATGCAAAATCCAACCAAGTCAAGGACCTCCACATACCACCCAACCATAGATTAGGTTGAACCAAATCTCTTTTTCATCCAATCACCCTCGCACCATATTGCAAGCATGAATGTGGGATCTCATGGAATAAACCAAATAGAACCAAACCAAGGCATCCATAGGCCAACCCACCTTAACCCTCAACTAGTGGTTCCACCTCACGATTGGACATCACTAACACCAACTAGATCGGTCTCTACCCAAGTTTTCTAGGGCTCCAGAGCTTTTCTCCCCACCATGGCTCCATGAACTAATAAATCAATCCACAACCTTCCAAGACTCCAAATCATTTCTCCAACCCAGCTCCAAAACAAGTAACTCAACCCACAAAGGGTTCGAGAGCATTTGTCTAACCTAGGCTCTAATACTAGTAACTCAACCCAAGTTGTTTTATGGCTCCAGATCATAAAAAACAAGTGGAAAAACCCACAACGCCATTGTTATCCAAGAAATGGCAATGCTAGGAAAAACCAATGTCTATCCAGACGGTCCTCCACGCCAATGACATATCATAACCAGATAATAACATGCATATACCATGCATCCATAATCAACAAAGAAATCACACATGCAACCTATTACCTACAAATCAATCCAATTTTAGTTGTTAATCCACATGTTCCCTTGCACTTTCCTACTTTTCTTTGCCTTCTTTCTCCCAATCCAATGAAAACTAGAGTGCTCTAACAATGCTCCAAGATTTCTCTAAGTGTGCAAGTTTATGAGAGAGAGAGCTCCAAACTAAAACTAAGAAAAGGCTGTAAATTGATTCTCAGAATCCTTTTTATCATTGAGGCTTCTATTTTCTTCAATTTTCCTCACATGAAATTTTGTGACCTTTCACTTTCCTTTTCTCTTATTTTCCATTATTTTCATAAATAAATGCTAATTATTGCCATTTTTATTTTTCCAATTCCTTTGCCCATTTCCATAGCCATTTATTAATCACCAATGATCCCCATCGCTATAGTTTTGCCCAACATTCAGCTCGGAATATGTGTCCCATGACCTTGGTCTTATTTTTATTTATTTACATAGGAAATCAACCAAGGGTCATTACAACTAAGTCAACATTTCTCCTTGATGAGATTTATTTCCTGCAATTTTGATCACAACTACTTCTTCAACAACTTCAAGCCTATTAGTTTCTTATGCAACTTCAACCCGACAGTTTCTTCTGCAACTTCGACCAAGAATTTTCCTCTAGAATTTTGACCCAACAGTTTCTTCTGCAACTTTGACCCAGTATATTCTTCTAGAACTTCGACCCAACAATTTCTTCTGGAACTTTGACCCAACAATTTCTTCTAGAACTTCGACCCAACAGTCATCCAACACTTTAACTAGCTCAACAACTGTAGAAACCTTAACAAAAGAGAGAGAGGCCCAAAACTTTGATCTTTCGCTTCTTCTTATTTTTTGTCCTTTTCTAGTTTCTATCTTAAGGAGATCGAACTTTCTTGAGAGTTTTTCCAAATAAGGTCGATTTCCTTCTTATATATAGGCTTTTGAGGGGTATGAATTTCTCTCTTTAGGTCGACTGGTCCCTTCATGTAAGCTAACTTGTTGCTACTTGTTTAACAAGGTCTTTGAGGGTCTTTGACTCTATTTTTCACTCAAATAATTTTTCTTTACAATATGTAACATTCCCAAAAGGGTATTCCATACATGACGATGACTCAATTGACTTGTAGACTCAATCACAAGCCCTAGAAGCACTCAATGGGTGCTTGACCTAAAAAAAAAAATCCCTTGAGCATGAAACCCATGCTTCAAGAATGACAATTATAAACTTATTTTTATATTTACATAAAATACATAAAATCATGATTACATATGTCATTATGAAGACAGAACCTAGTTACATATTTCAACACTTTTCCCCTCCTTAGCCGTACTTGTATAACTTTACATTGAGCTAAATCCCTAACCCCTAATCTTGAAAGTGATTTATGGTTGATATTAAATCTCGCCTCATTTGAGATCAATGGTTGAGATTAAAACATAGTCACTAAAATAAATACTTTACTTTTCCTAAGTTTCTTTAGCTCAATAGCCAACATAATTAATTAGGAATTTTTCCTAAGTTGGACTTAGGCTAAGTTACAATAGAAACTTACTCATACTTCAGTAAATGTCTTAAGGAGACTTTGGGAAACTTCTACATGCCTAGACATTTAGGCCTATACAAAATTATTTTTGTAAGCTATAAACATCAACACTCCCGCTTAGTGAGGGAGGTACTTCTGCCACCTAGAACTAGACCCAATCTCGGAACTGCATCTGCTATCATGGTTGCTCCCTTTGAACATAAATATTTCCTTCCCACCTGGTTTAGAATCATTCTTGAAGATCTACTCCCTTTAGACTTGTTCCTAGAATCCTCTTGCTCTTGAACATCCTATAAGGTCATATCATATGAAGATACATTCTTGACATACTTGGAAGGGTATGTTGGTTAAACCTCCCCACTTGAACTTGAATTTTAATTCCCTTTGAATTGCGAAACCTTCATAGGTATCCACTCCTTCCTATTTTTCATTGCTTTTATTCTTTCCATTGCTCAAATAGGTTGACTCATTAGTATATATAGTTTACTCTCTCTAACTCCAATGGGATGTCCATTGTCTGAGCTAGATCCCATGGGATTGATCATTGTTTATTCACCTGAAATTCTACACAAAACCCCTTCTTCTTTATCATAAATACTAAGAGAAATATACACTTGATTTTTGACACCCATAGCACATCCTTTACTTCCAACATGCCTCTTGGCTCAAGCTACAATATCATTGTTCCAACTCTCTTCACTGTATTTTTAGCATCAACACCAAACTCCACATGCAACTTTGAGTCCCAGTCACCGAGTTATCAAATATCTCTCATGCTCCTATCATATGACTTGTGCTTCCACTACCTACTAGTCATGCACCAATGGGTAAGGTGCTAAAGGAAAGGTACGAAACAAGTGAGAATTTATTTTGAACTTATTGGAAAACTCTTCCACTTGATATTTTTTCGATCCATCTATAGTTGGATGTGTACATTTTTTATCCTTCTTCCTCTCTAGATATTATGAAGCATAGTGTCATGTCTTATGACAAGTAAAACACTTGAACTAGTAAAACCATTATTCTTCTTTGGTTGTGAGTTGACTCATCACTCTTTTTTATCAAACCTTTTCCTTTTCTCTTCATTACCCCAATGGAAAGAGCAAGATTATCATCTTCACTCTTGTACTACCCTCTTGATAGGGATTCCTCCCAAATCCCCTCTTGAATGAAATCATCCCATAATTTATCCTAATCAAGAAGTTTCTCTTATGCCATGATTCCCTTTATGAAAGGATTTCATGGCTTGGTGAAGCCATTCAAGGTTATCCTTACCATCTCTCCATCTATCATGGCCTCCCCAACTACGTCCAAGTCATCTCAAACTTGTGTGATGTTGGTGAGATAAGATGTTGGTTTTATCACTTTGGTATTGTTGAAGAAAGTGTAACTAGTTTCAGTATTTACAAATGTAATTTTGATCTTTTTACTTGTCAAGAAAAAGAAATATTATTTTTGTAAATTATAAGAATGGGTTTCTTGCTCAATGCATAGGTCTAGGAAATTCAAAGAGTCAACGAGATGTGTAAAGAGCTCTTCTTGAGGATATATGAAATGTATACAAGTCTAGAACAACCCTCCAAGTCAAGCATGAAGAAGCCTACAAAATGATGAATAAAAACGTTAAGTCGACCTCAAAATGAATATTAATGATAAGTAGGCTCAGAAATAGGAACACATTGGTTCACCCTAACATGTCGGTTTATTTATAGAGACCTAAATACTATAAATAGGCAACTAAATTTACCACAAAAACACATAAAAAATTCGGACCTCTCTGCAACTTCGGATTATGACAGAAGCAAAGAACTTCAAATGGGTACAAGAGTACAAGAATCTCGGTCAAGTACAGTGGTACAGTCACTTCAGACATGTTCAATAGTTCATGTTCTTGGATGGGTAATAGTATTTTTGTTTTTGAATGGGTATTACAGAGATAATGACTCGGTCTCTTCACCCATTGTCTTGGCATACAATGCGTTCATACTCTCATGCATACGTGTGATAAGAAATATCTCAAATCTTTGTGATCACACGGTGATACATTATATCTCAGATCTCTTTGATCACAGTGATACACTATATCTCAACTTACTATCATGATCCCAGCATAGATGCTATTATGGTCTCGGTGGTGTCTTAATGAAGATATCAGTGGTATAGCAATGATCTTAATGCAACAATGATGAATATATCTGGTAAGGTGCAACAGTGATCTAGATGAAGGAGAAATTATGGTACAACTATGATGATGATGATCTTAGCAGTGAGAAAAAAGGATTGGTGTCTTGGCCTTGAAGTGGCATAGTATGTCAAGGGTCAAGGTCTTGGTATTCATCAATTGGAATCTATATAAGAAGAATTTTGTGTGGGTTTTCCTCTCCAAGATGGACAACATTTGGCCCTAGAAGAAAGCCAAACATCTTGTGTTCTTGTCTCTTTGTTTTGGTAGCTATTTGATGAACTAACGAAGACACACTCTAATAATAACAAATGAAGACTATGGTAAGAAGAAATTGTAAAACACCTCACAAATAGTTATCAAGTCAAGAAGAATCACATTAGTACTACATTGGCCCTAGATTCTTCAACATGGTATCAGAGCTAAGGTGTTAAAGTCAAAGGAAGGGCAACAAAAGAGATATACAAGGATCAGTCTTCAAGAAGGGCATGAAAGCAAGACCTTTGTCAAGATTAAAGGATTAGTCTACAACAGCAAAGGCTTTTGTCTATATAATCGAGACAATCTTCAACAATCTATACTCCTCATAGCCTCAGTGCTATACTATTGAGATCTCAGTGCCACAATAGGATTAAGTAATCTTAGTCAAAGAATGAAGTTTCGGTCACAATTACTCAAAACTCGGATTCATGGCAGTAGTTTTGATGCCTCTCATAGTCTTAGTCTATGTCATACCATAGTGATCTCAATATAGAATGAAGGCATCTTTTGATGGGTGTCAATGCTATAAAATGATCATCATGGAAAGAAAGAACAAGAATCTATGGTTCTACACAATGCTACATACTGTAAGGTTCCATAATCCACTTATATGATAACAAGACAATGCCATCTCAAGTTCATCAACAGTTTGTTAATCATAAGAATCAGACATATAAGTCGAAGTAACTTGAAGGCAAGAATCAAAGCTTTATACCATTACATCAAGGATCTCATCTGGAGGAAGAATCAATGCATCTGCTTCAACCATCATCAAAGTAATCAAGGTGAAGATTTCATCTTCACGTGACAACTAAGTATATTTTCAATTTATAAATTTGGTTAAATGACTTCATGATTGCAAGGGCATATATAGGTTCGATGGGTCATCAAGATACCTTGCATGAAGAAGGAGGATATACATAGTCCTCTAAGTAGTTGAAATCATTAAACATATCAACAGGTCTCCTCTGAATTTATGGAAAGGGATGCTTATGAAAGATCCCCTCACATAGCAATATTGGAGACATCAAAGTGATGTAGATGATAAACTCATTCTCTAAAGATGCAACGAAGAAGGTCACATGAAATATGATCTACATGAAAGTAAATGGTATTGAAGAATGTAGGATATGTTCCATCTACAAGACCTAGAAAGGAAGATAACCATAATGCACTAACAGATAATCAAGGTAACAAATATCCATAAGATAAGAAGGTTACCTCGTTTGACAACTTATGGTCTTCATGCTAAATAGAGAAAGACAACTTGATGGCAAAAGTATTGAAGGGTAAAGGACTAAATTATGTGCAAAAAGGAAATGGAAGTTTGGTCCTCAAACAAGGCAGAATAGGTATAGGTAAAATTATGGAATCTCATATCATCGGACAGACGGAGGAAGCTAAAGAAAAGGGCCATTGAAAGAGGGAGTAAAAAATCTCTCATGAGTAAGATGGTATCCCTCACAAAAGGGTCCTATCATAAGCTTCTGTTATAAGATATGACAATGATGATAAGATGCATCGTGGCATCATGGAAGCATTATAAACAAGAAATCTTGACATCTCCATGGGAATCATGAAGGACAAAGTCCATGATAAACAAAACATGAAGGATGTAGCTCTTAGAAACCTCAGTGGACATTGTAGGAAAGGAAGAAGTCATATAGGACAAGGCAAAGTCCATGATAAACAAAACATGAAGGATGTAGCTCTTAGAAACCTCAATGGACATTGTAGGAAAGGAAGAAGTCATATAGGACAAGGCTCATCATACATCAAGTCAAAAAGGAAACATCTGCTAGTTGGGGATATACCATATCCTCAAAATTCTCTGATGGAATCCTCATTGTAGGATTCACTAATCTAGAGAGGAATCAAGTGTTTCAAAAGGAACTCCAACTTATGGAATCCATGAGATGATGACATGATGACATGAAGCGGATCAAGCGGTTGAAGATCTCTTCAATCAAGGAAGTTGTTGGAATAAGCCCCGATGACCTTAAGGTAAAAATAAGGTATGTGTACTTGTGTTTAATATTATAATGACATGTCATATTGTTGCATGTAACATAAATAATTACTTCTATCTTGAGAAGCATGATCAAGAGAAAAATGATCTCCTCCTCTAAAAGGATGCAAGCAGACATAAGACACACTGGATGAAATCAACATAATATGTCCTCATATGAAGTATGAGGTGGTTGATCACAACTAAGAAACTCTGATTAAAATACATCTAGAAATGGAATGTGTAAGGAAGGAATAGATCGTGATATATGCAACCCTGATGAAGGAAATCAACATCCAAAAGATCAAGAAGACTTGACTAGAAAATCTCTTGGAAAGATATGGAGACTCTGATGGAAAAGGTGTAGACCCTTGACAATGGATATCTTTGGTAGATGTGTCAACATGAATGCAGGATGATGATAGCTATAGAAATATGTCATGATGAAATTCCACCTAGTAAGGTACGATTTGATTTAATGATATATTTGATTTCTTGAATAATATATGGATAAGTTCAATGCAGGGCTGCTTACAAGTACAACTAGCATTCATGTGATGAATGGAAGAAGAATGATGAGAAAGAATTAGTCATATGATGAAGGTTCCATATATGAATAAGGCCACTTTCCATAAATAAAGGAATGACATTACGAACTAAGGAGGAAAGTGATCGATGATTGTTTCCCTACAAGAAAGAAGCTCAACTAATTTTCATGACATCAAGGAGATCAAGCAGTTGAAGGACCCACAAAGAAGAAGTTGTTGATGTATAGAAAATTCCCTAGCTAAGAAGGAGCTCTGATAAATCCCTGATCAAGAGGGAGATTGGATTAGATCACCCATTTACTTCACTACAAAAAGGATCAAACAACATTCAGTGTTTTCAGGAAAGGTCATCAACAGTTCAACAATTTTAAGCTTTTCCAGGAATAGTCATCAACAACTCAACACCAAAATAGTGACAGATTGACTATCAGTTTATGTTCCTGATTTTGTATTGATCTATTTTTGTAAATTTCTTTAAGATATTTTCTTAGCTCCAAGCTTGTATAAATAACTCCCTTCCACGAGTTATTAAGGGTTGCACCCTTGAAAGAAACATTTGTAAGCATTAAATTTACTTGGCTTTTTCTGAATCATTAACACAAAAGCAAATGATTATGAGTTTTGATTCATACAGTTTTATGTTCCCTATAAGTTTTCCAATTTTCATTTACTGTGTTCTTTCTTCATATTCTTAAGTTTTACAAAGATAAATAGGTAGGAATAGCTGTGCTTCAATTTACTCCTATAAGCTTCTTAGGTGATCACCTTTAAAGAGAATGAATTATATAAACTGTTTGTTTAACTAATTCCCTCTAAATCATAAAATCATCAGCATCTTTTGTAATCTTAGGCATATTCTGTTAAACTTTCTGAATATTGTTTGAAGGTTTTCTTACTTATGATTATTTAATTTTCTATTTGAAAATTGTAATAGTCATATCATCTTTCAGTTTCTACTCATCACTAAACAAGTTATATCACTGTGTGGATTTTAATAGCAGCCCTCTATTTAAATATTAATACTATTTGAAAAGGATAGGCATGACCGTTTTAAAACTGCTTCATAAATTAGTCCTCCAAAATTAAAACAAAACCCCCCAAAACAAATATCTTAGATGTCGTGGCATGAGCTGACCATTATCATCTCAAAGATACAACACAATGTTTAAATGTGTTGGTGAAAGGAACATAAAATAACTTTGGGTCTTTGGAAATTCAAAATTAGTTATTCATTAGATGCAGGACAAAATTTAGGTAGCAATATGGGTCTTTAAATTTCCATTGAACTAATATTGATTGTGATGCAGTTCTTCAATATCACATTTTCACATATTTTCATAGTGCTAAATATGCAAGCATATGCTATTTATGAGGTGCTATTGCCATAAAACTCATACATCCATGAAGAACACAAGGATGATCAAATCATTGCTCATCATGAGAGCAACTTCATAGACTCATGAATTCTTTTTTCTAGTTTTTATCTTTTTAAAAACATATCTATGCATTTGTATGTCATATCATGTAGTTCCTTAATTTGGGATATTGTGACTTAGAATTTCTAGTTGAGTAGTGTATGAATATTTTGTTCCTCTTATGATCCATTTTGTTGCTACTAAGATATCTTGACTAATCTAAACCAATGCTCATTGCTTATAACACTTATGGAATGCACTTTCAACATTACTTGGAAATAAAAGGTATGATTAAATCATGAATATAATATATTACATAAATCTCTCTCTCTCTCTGTCTCTCTCTCTGTCTCTCTCTCTCTCTCTCTCTCTCTCTATATATATATAATTGCTAATCAATATAATAACACTACATGATGCATTAATTAATATAATAACTTTCTAAATGCACAAAAATATATATCTTTCATTCTTATTTTTTTCTCTTATCTCATGACTCTATGCTAAACCAACTTAGCAACTATCATTAATGAGACAATGTACATTAATCTTCACTAGATAATATCTCTAACTTAGTGTGTCATGGCATATGATTTATGGCATGTGTTTCTACTATTTTAACATTTTCCTTAGGAGGCCCATTTTAGCCCCCAAATTTACTTTAATGCTAATGTAGATCTATCTTAACTCCAGATCTATCGAGCACCAATAGGGATCAAATCCCTCACAGTGCAAAGTTTACTTTAAAAACGGTTTACATATCAAAGTATTTGATCTCTCTCGACACTTGATAGATCCAAAGTTCAAATGGAACTAGTCTAGTGGATATGCACAAACTTGATAGATCTAAAGTTAAGATGGTTTTGGTCTAGTGGATGTGCATGTTTCAAGTGTACTGAAGGAGATATTTTATTTTTTTAGTGGATATGTGTGTGTGTGTAATGCAGCTAAGATACAATTTTTGTGTGTGTTTCAAGTGTAATGCAACTAACATGTAATTTCTTTTAGTTATTATTATTATTTCTACTATTATTATTATTGTCATATATGTTACACAGGAACATCTTCCCCATACTAGGATGTAGAGTGCCTCTTAGAGAAACTACCTATCTAGCCATTTTATGATATAGAGTGCCTCTTGGCGGAACTACCTATCCAACGATTTTATGATGTAGAGTGTTTCTTAGCACAACTACCTATCTAGCCCTTTCATGCATGTTGGTTGATTTTAATTTTGATTGAGTCAATGAAATTCAAAGTTCAAACATAACTCCATGTATATCCAGTAACAAGGTTCTCACCATGGCTTGAGAGGTTGGCAACAAAATCAAGCATGAACCTTTTTTCTGATTTTGTATAATTAGTTTAATGGAAAACAACTGCGTTATGCAAGTTCAAATTGGTGGATATATATACACACAAACACAACACGCATTTGTTTTTTCCAACGTAATGCAATTGGCATGTATGATCTTTTAGTTGTTATTGTTTAATTTTTTTGGTTGTCACACACACACACACTTGTGTGTTATGTGACAACATCTTCCCCACAGTGGGTTATAGAGCATCTCTCAGCGCAATTGTTTATCTAGCCATTTAATTTTAGTGTCTCATCTAGCATGTCCTTTGATTTTAATCTCAGTTGAGTCTATGAAACTCAAAGCTCAAACATAAATCCTAGTATATGAAGGAACCATGTTCTCACCTAGCTAGGGAAGTTTACAACAAAATCAAGTTCACCTTAGCTAGGCACCCTTTTCTAATTTTGTCTAATTAATTTAACAGTGAACAATACACTGTGCAAGTTTTTATGTTTTTATGGCATCTTTTCCCAATATATTTTTTTCTCTTGATAGTATATTTCAGTGTAATTTTCTATTTTGAAAATTAATATTGATTCGATAACCCCATGCCTTAAACATAACTACATGCTTATTAGAAAGCTACACTTTTCCCCGGCCTTCAAAATTTCAATCATTAATCTATCCTTAAACCATCGACCCATCCATCTAAAACATAGTTTGTAATAACATGGTAATTTCCTCGTAGTATATTTCATTTGTCATATCCATTAATAATTTCACCATTTCATTCATTTTTTCATTTTTTCTTTTTCAACTATTGAAGGAGAGTGTAGTTGCCATCATAATGAACTATTGCCCTACTTTAATTTATGTCATATTTCGCATGTTAAAAAATATATTGATACAAAATATCCAATCCTTTTAAATGCTTCAAGAATCCAATTCAACAAAATTGAAGTAACATATAAGCTCATTCTACAACCATAGGGTCTTGTTCTACATGTATTGTGCAATCCAATTCAACAAGATTGAAGTAATATATAAGCCCATTCTACAACCATATGGTCTTGTTCTACATGTATTGTGCAATAATCTTTGGCATGGCTAATGAATTGCATGTTCTTTCTCTCGGCAATAAACATTTTGTCTCTGGAATTCTTTAAAGGAAAAAAAATTTCTCAACATGCCTTGTTGAATTCTCACAACCGTGACAAACAACACATATATACTATAATTTCAATCTTCGTCACCTCCCATACAAAATGCTCCTGGAAACAAGATAATAGTTTTAGCTCCAACCTTCATCTCGTAAAACATAACTGATTATCAAATCATAGCATGATTTTAGATTAAAAATAGACAGACACATAATCCTGAAGTTCTGCATTCAAATGCATTGAACTTGAGGCTGCAGCTTCACCATTTCTTGTTTTAGAGCAGACAATTCTGGTTTATCATAGTTGTAAAATGTTTTACAGTGGTCTCATGAAACAAGCATGTGTTGGACTTCAGCTGTCAGTAAAACCTAAAAACCGTTGATTGATTCAACGCTGCCATAGGAATTGATAGTGGATAAGGGAGGAGTGACCCTAGATCCATGTGTACGCTGAGCACAAAAAAATAACTCTCTCTGCAAGTGCTTCAGCTAATTCACTTTTATGATTATCCATCCATGCTTCATTCACAAGTGGCTGAGTTTCAAAA
>APFE030427883.1:0-28090 GCA_000404065.3 Pinus taeda
GGTCGCACCTCTAGCTTGACTGGTCGCACCTTTTGGCAGCGCTGTTTGAGGGCCTTCCCGGAGTCCAAATCAGGTGCAGGATAGCTCGTTGGAAAGGTCTGGAAGTTTACTTTCCAAACCAACTAGAATTTCGGAATTTGGAGTTGATTTGACCCCTCCAAAATCAAATATCCCAAGACTTCTTTATGCAACTCAAAAAAGGGGCAGAAAGTCAAAATTTGCATGTATTTTGAGCTTTTGGGAGCCCAAATCTTCACAAAATTTGAAACCCTTTCATAGGCAAGTGTACTTTTGCATGAAAAATCCAACCATGTATATTTTTCTCCGTTCCGAGCTGTATCCACGACTGGTCTCATACAGGGTGAGACCACTCGAGTGGCCAAAACCTGTAAAATTCCCAAAAATGCCAAAAATGCCTCAAAATTCTCAAAATCTCTTGGGTTTGCTGCTGGGAGGAAGATAATGAATACCATGGTGAGTGAGAGAAGCCTTGGCCAAGATACTGAGCGGCTTGGTCTTCTTCTTCCTCTTGCGGACCTCGGTCAACCTTCTTTGGAACACCTTCATCTTCGCCTTGCAAACATGCATTCTTGCCCAATAATGGTTTTTCATGTTCCTTAGCAATTTGTTGTTTCTATTGGCCTTCGCCAACAGCGTCTCTAGATGTGTGTTTACCCGGATAAGCATGGATTCTCTCTCTTTGGGAAGCAAGTCACCGGGCCTCCTACGGTTGATGACTCGATCACTTCGAATCCTCCATAGCTCATCCATCTCTTTCTCATCCTCAAGTTGTTTGTTTCGCTACTCCAAATATTTGATTATCCATTTTGCCATCAATAATTGTGTTTGCAGCGAATGAATCTCGGTGCTTTGCTATTGGATGATATCCTTGAGCTCTGTGCTAGGAGAACCGGCATTAAGATCAATAACCGGAGCACCTGACACTCTCGCCTCAATCATGGGCTGCATGCCCCTCTCTGCTACCTGTGCTGTTGTCGGCAACGAGGCCCCTTCCACCTGATGTGGAGATAACACTCGCTGATCTGATGATGACGACAAGACCCCTTCCACCTGCTGTGGAGAAAATACTCGTCGAGCTGCTGCAAACAAGGTCCTATGACCCTTCTGATATGTACACTGCAGTGGGGAAACAACATGTCTCGGCACAATAATATCGGGCTGGTGTGATGGACCTCCCTCCTCATGAATGGCCTCTGGCTCTAGCTGTGGCTGTGGTGGCGCTGTAAAGACCTCATGAGAAATGAATTCTACCCATGGAATTCCCTGCTGACTCAACTGATGAGAAACAACGAGCTGAATGAGACCATGATGACACAAATCATTATTTCATCGTCCATTAGCATCCTTCATAAATTTAGAGCCTACTTCGATCGATTTGGCACTTAGGAGGGTGATTTGAGTGATTTAGCAAGTTTTTGGCGAACCCAGCTCGAGTGGTCGCACCCCAAACTCGACTGGTCGCACCTCTCTAAGTGGTCGCACCAGTTCAAAAATTGCACTGTGGGAGCAGCTCTGACTAGTCGCACCTACCCAACTGGTCGCACCTCAAACTCGACTAGTCGCTCCTCTTTTTCAGGAGGCTTTTGGAGGCCTTCTCGGTGTCGGAATCGGGCGCAGGATGGCTCGTTGGAAAGTTCTTTGAGTCTACTTTTCAAAACAAGTGGAATTTTTCAATTTAGAGTTGATTTGATCTATCAAAAATCAAATCCCCCAAGACTGGTCAAAAAGTGCCAAATGAGGCTGCCTGAAAGAAGAGTGCTGTTGCAGTCAACTTTTGAATGCCTTTCGCAACCCCAAATTTAGCTCATGATAGCTCATTGGAAAGCTCGCTTTGTCTATTTATCATTTTACCCATAACTAAAATCATTTGGCCAACCAATCTAGGAGAAAACTTGATTTTCCCAAGGTCACTTCAGAGGTGTCTTTGATTCTCCTGAGGCAACGGTATTCTTGACATTTCTCTCAAACCATGACACCTGTGTAAAAATTGAAAGAGTTTTTTCTTATTTTGCATGTTGTGGACAAAAACCTCTCTCAGTTTCCCAAAATTCATCTTTTATTTCTCTAAAACATCATTTGAGTGAAACTTGTCCCGATGTGAGGAACAAGGGATTTTGTCGAAATGAAGCGAAATGAAGGGGATAGGGGGCTTCTCAATTCTTGAAGAAATTTTTGGGAGTGGGGAGGGATGTTAGGAAACAAGGGAAAGTGGAATCTTAGATATTGAGAGAGGGGAAGGGGTCGAAAAGGGCAAAACACAGGCCCAACCTAGAAAATTGCCAGGTTGTAGCTAGAAACTAGGGTTTGTGCAAAAATAAGGAATTTGGCAGATCTAAGGGATGGGAAGTGTTTTATAAGGTACATGAAGGATAGGGGAAGGTGTATGAACATCAGGAAACAAGTTTTGCTGATGATTTGACCATCCGGGAGAAAATGGCTTCAAAACCCTATAAGAGGGAAATGACCTTGCCTGGGCACAACTGAAGCATGAATAAGGTATAAAATGACTCATTAGACACTGACATGATAATGAAAACCCTATGAATGATGATAGGCTCAGCTGAATGATGACATGGACTGAAATTTGGGCAAACCCTAGACCTAATGCCTAGTGACCAAATTTTGCTTGAAGACTCACTGAAATGACAAAATTTGACCTTGACACTTCAAAATCACTTTGTAAGAGCACATTTGATCACTGGAGGAAGGCTGGAAAGACTGACACTAACAACAGGTATGACTATTAATATTGACAAGACTAAAGTCATGATAATCAAATCCAAAAGGAACAATTATGATAATTTCATCTATGATAACAAATACTTGGAGAAGGTTTCCTCTTAAAAATATTTAGGTATTGGTATTCAACATCAGCTCAACTAGAACTATAATATTGAGAAAAGGACTATAGAAGGCCGAGAATCTTACTATGAGCTTGAAAACAATTGTAAGTTGACTAATTTTTGGGTTTGGAGTAAAAAAAAGTTCCTCTTCGAGACACTTGTCACCCCTGTTATTTTATATGGGTGTGAGGTTTGGGGTTGTAGTATATCTAGAGAATCGTGGAGGAAGATTGAGATGGTTCAAAACAAATGAATAACCTACAACCTCAAGATTAAAGGAAATACTCCCTACTCTATTCTCTTGATTGAAGCTAGCCTCTCCCCCATTCAAAGCATGGCTATGTTTAGGTATGTGTTGCACAAGAAGAAGATATGCAACATGGAAGTCATGAAGCTCCCAAAATTGCTTCTAACTGTAGTCAAAACCCTCACCTCCGACTCCGACTCAATATTATTAAATTTTAAAATAATTAATATCAAGTTTAATTAATAAATTAAATTTATAGAGAGTGAAATAAGGGCATACAAAATGAATAACATTATATATATATTTTATATATATCTCTTTTTTTTAATATATCTCAATAATCATATTATGATAATTTTTGAAAATAAATTAATAGTATTTTGGAAATAATTGTTAATTAATTTCTAAATATTTATTTCATTGTTATAATAAAAAATTTTAAATCTAGGCCCCAAGGGTTAACCCCAACTGGTCAGGTCGTGCCTCGTCGTTCGGGAGGTCCAGGGGTCAATTTTCCCTGGGAAAGCCCTTGGGTCAGGTCTGTGTGGACGTAGGGGAGGATCCATAGAGATATAGGCTCTAGTATTTCGTGAACGTAGCCAACATCCATTGGGACCCGGGTGTCTGTGACCACACGAAAAAAAAATAAAAAATAAAAAAATAAAAATTTAATTAAATAAATTTTAAAATATGTTATAAATATAGTAAAAAACACAATCCCCCGATGGGGGTGATCTTCTCGGAGTACACTTGTTACATGAATGCCCATTGGGGCTCGTCCCCCCTTCACGCGCACATTTAACTCTTGATCATGTGTTGGCCCCACATTCATTTCAAGTGAGTGTTGAGACTACTCGCACACTCTGCAATTAAATACATGGGCAAGCGAGCTTGGTGCTCTAGTTTGGTCGATTGGGCAATAAATTTTGATAGGGAGGAGAATAGAGGTTGAATGACGGGTTGCATGGCGACTCACTAGGGTCATGACCTTGGTTTAGCAATGACGTGGATGTTTGTGTTCATTTGGTTTGGGTTGGAACTGGATTGTTAGCTTGTCCCTAGGGTCTGGGAACTTGAGCAGACGAGGTGTTGTATTGTCTTCACGCCTTCAGACCCTCAACAATGAAACGGAAGCTCTAGGAACTCATGCTTGTCAGGTGGGGTAAGGTTTTTGTGTCTGTAACTTCCTTCGCTTATCATAATAAGAGGGGGGTTATGTCTATGTATATCTGGGCTTGTTCTATTGTCTACTCACTGCTAGGAATTATCTTTGGTTCTTGTCTATGGGAGGGTGCTAACCCGGTCTTTTTTCAACCCTACTAGTGGTTTGGGTGCCCATTGGGGCTAGGGTTCATTGTTTATATTTTATCGTGCTCTTAGGGCTATGTTGTTGTTTCCAGTGGGTTAAGTGGGAGGTGGAAGTTGTCTGCCCCACCCAACCCCTTGGACTGGGTTGACTCGGGCTCTCCTTGTGTTATTGATTATGTTTTCTAGTTGCTGGTATGTATTCACCTAGGGCATCAGGTTCATGTTTTCGAATATTTTTCTTTTTATTGCAGTTGCTATGAGGTCTATTCCCGAGCCCTCCCTTTCAGTCGGTGGTTATTTCATGCCATTCTCATCATTTCCTACCAATGGTATAGGCCTCCCTGAGGGGGGGGGGGGGGGACACTTTCGTGAAGGGCGTCCTAAGCCACGCCATAGCTCGTCCTTAGACAATTCGTTCAGTCGGGAAACAGAGGAACTTGCAGCTATCTCTCTAGCTTGCTCTTTGGGTCACATAGTGGATCCTGCTACCATGGAGTCCATCGTTGAGTAGCTTCGTAATATTCAACTCAACATGGACATTCTCAAGGACCTTCAATATGAATATTGCAACGAGATCATGGCATATATTAACGACATCCAATACAGTCAATGTAAAATTTTGGAACAACTGGACATCCTTCACCGTCACACCAACAACCACCTAAGCAGTCTGGAAGTGCGGGTGGAACACATAGATTTCCATATGCATGGTCATGTTGGATACTTTGCATCTCCCCCTGTAATGCCCCCCAATCGTCCTCCTTGATATGTTGCTATCAGTTCTGGTCATCTTTTTGTTTTTTCTAGTATCTTAAGGCTTCAATGTCTCTTAGAAATAATAGTTGTCAAATTTATTTTATGGTTTCCTCCAGTCCCCAATCTCAAAAAGTCTGGTCAAAATGAGAGAGAGGGGATTGTCGAGTTGGTCTTTGCAAACAATGCTTTCCTAAAATCTAATTAAAATTTTTTAAACAACAAAAAAAACAACGTAAAAAACACAATGAAATAATATAACATATGTTGTCGACTAAGTTATATACATGTGTGTGTGTGTGTGTTTTTAAATTGAAGTTAAATTTGTATCTTTTAAATATATCATATTGATTATCCTTGAATGATATTTTGATTATATATATATATATATATATATATGCGCGTGTGTTTTAAAATTGAAGTTAAATTGTATAACGTTTAAATTTATCAATATTATTATTACTGAGTGATATTTTGATGATATAAATTAAAATTTATTCAAATTTATAATTATGAGGGAAATTTATTTTTATAATTTAATTATATAATTTGAAAATGATAATGAAAAAGAAGAATATCCACTAAGATTAATATGTTTACGAGATATTAAGAAGGTAAAAGACTAATTAGAATTCTTTAACATTTTACTTTTATGTTCAAGAAGAAGTGGGAGAAGTGTTCCTACATCATCATAGTTTTGCTAATTTAAAAGGTCGAGAAGACTGGAAGTGTGACAAATATTTTGAAAATTAGATCAAATATGAGTATACGATGGACAATTTAAAATAAGGTGCTTTTCATCTTCACTCCCTTAGAGTAGCACATGTGATATACTCTTACGTTCCAAAACATTTCGAGAATTGGACCACACTTAGTTTCATTGTGACGCTCATGAGAAGTAGTTCTCATTTTCGTAATTTTCATTTTCTTCTTAACACTAGTTAAGAAAAAATGATATTTTTGGTTTTTGAGATTAGGGTTGATCACCTCTTTATAATATATTAGTTTCCTTTTCCATCTAACTCTTTGTTGCCCCACAATTTCTCCTTAAATTTGGAAGTAATAATATTTTTAATATTTTCCTTATTTTGCAAGATGATGCCTTCATTTATCCCCCATGGTTCAGTCAATCCTGGTCATCTTTATGCCATCCTGGCTTGAGCCAAAGGTGGGGGTTTTGGCTAGAGTTAGAAGCAATCCTAGGAAACTTCTTGACTTCCATGTTGTCTAACTTCTTCTATACATAAGATACCTAGTCATAATTGTATTATCAATGGGAGAAAGACATGCTTTAATCAGGGCAATAGGATAGGAAATATTTCCTTGAATCTTAAAGTTGTAGGTTATAGATTGCTTTTGTATGTGCTCAGTATTTGTAAATCTATAAATTTTAATTTTACAATGTAGATAATAATAACTAGCATAAATCCATCTTAAACACAGATCTAACATAAGCCGAGAGAGTTCAATTTTTTTTAGGTGCGAACTTATTTTACAAAGCAAAAAACAATGTGTAATTTTTTATTGTTTAAACTGTGTTTTTGAATGTTATAGAGATTACATAACATGTGCATTGAGTCATTTTATCAATGTACATTAAACTTACTTTTTTCTTATTAATATATTTTTAAGTATAAGCCAATATTAATTCATATTAAAATATTTTATTCATAACTCACATTAGATATTTTATTCTATACAACATTAAAATATATTATTTTAACATTTTTTCTATATATAGATATATATGAAGTTGATATTATGTGCTAAAATATTTTTGAAAAATATACGGTTTAAACGTCTTACTCACATTTTTTTTTACTTCTAATTACTTTACATAAAATTATATTAGGCCACATGGACAACTAATTAATATGCATAGCATATCTTTTTTTCTTTTTTATTATAGCCAACATTACTTTTCTATTTAGAGAATATTTTATTTTTATTTTAAGAGGGACGGACATACTTACACATCGCCTTCACACTGGGTTGTAGAATAAATCTCTCAGTTCAATCATAATAATAATAAAATTGACTTAAATGAAATTATATTATAAAAATATCATATTTGTTATTATTTTATATATTTTGTTAATATAAATTAGATTTTCATAATATTTTTAAATTTAATTATATGATTTAATTATATATATTATATATTTTGAAGTTAGGCACTTTGCATTATGTCAAAAGAAGATTACATTGACTAATATTATATGGTGTTGGTATGCCCGAAGGGAAACTATCAAGGCCTCGAGTTGGAGAGCCCTCAAGAGAGTCGAAAAATCAATGACCTTGGTTAAAGGTGTGCGGGCGCACCCATGATATGTGACGAGTGCCTGTGTTCTTTTAAAAGTATGTGGGCACGCCCATGATGTGAAACGAGTGTTTGTTTTTGGTTAAAGGCAACTCAGGTGGAGGCGGTCAGTTAAAGGTGACTTGAGGAGATGTTCGGTTAAAGGTGCGTCGGTTGGGTGTGATCGGTTAAAGGCATCGGGCAAGCACCCACCCAACATGGTGGGCGAACACGGGCGAAATGGGTGTGACGAGCTGGGCAAGTCACCGAGCAGCGAATGATTTGGGTGATACAACTCAGGTTCTTGTGTGGACGAGCAACTGGGTGGACGAGTCGGCGTGGTCTGGTCGACCAATCAAAGTATTGCGAATAGGTCGGCTCATGAGATATTAGTGAAGGGGTGTGTGTAGCATTATGCATAGGTCGGCCGGGTGGATATGGCTGGCCCAACCCATGGTGCGACCAAAGGGTCACGACCCTTGGAGATATTGCACTGCACAGTTAGCATATATATTGGCGACGTGTGGAGGATCATCATCGAACAACTCACACAAGTTCAAAGAAAAAAAGAATAAGTGTGAGCTAGGCAAAAGCGGAAACCACAAATGTAGTGGTCATGGCAAGGTCGGGCAGACCGAAGGACTGAGGTGAGTTTGTTGGCAAGAGGTAACTCGGGGTTCTGCAGACTAGGTGGGCAGACTCTGCATGACTAAAACAGGCGGGCTGCAATGCGGCATGTAGACAGTCAAGCGGAAGGTTGGGCCATGATTGAACGGGGCCGTAGGTCAGGTAAACAGTGTCGTAGGACAGGGCGGAGCCGCTATAAGCAAATCATTGCATGGGTCGCTATAGGAGACAACACACAACTGCTACAACCGTGGGCAGATCATTGTAACTATTTCGATGGGAAGTGAGCATAGGCACATCGAATGAGCATTACACAAGGGCACTATGAAAATGATGACATGATGGTCGTTTGACATGTAGGTAGTCCACAACTGTGCATAAATTTTGGTAAGGAAATCGCAGGTCATGGGTAGGGGCTACACGTAGGCAGCGTTCAGGAAGAACGTGCAGAGGTTGCACGAATTGTAAAAGTTTTTAATTGTTAAATAAATTACAGATTTTGCATATCATTGGACATACTTATATTGGGAGTTCCCCCTCCCACTTATATGTGTGTAAATTGTTTATACACTTGTTATTTCCATTGCATAAAGAAGATACTTGTTGAAGTTTAATTAGAGTATTTTTGTTGCATTTATAAGAAAATGCTTAATGAAAATATTCTAAGTGTTGGATAGGACTAGTTCACAAACTCAAGTAGTGGGTAACAAATGGGTTATGCAGTGTCACACCTGCTCACAGACACCGCTAGAGTGGGGTCATGAAAAATGGTATCAGAGCTTGGTTCAAAGTGATACGAGCTTATTTGAAGAAATATTTGAGTTCACTACAACTAATAGTGTGACACAACACATGTTTATCAAGGGCAAGCTTGGGCCAAGCTGAAAGAAGGAAATTTTATGGTATTAACATGTTCTCAAAGGAAACAAATGGTAGAAAATGTGGAGGAGCCACATATGATAGGTGAATCTGTTTTGAATGCCGAAACAATTTTCATGAACAAGGTGTTGAATCGTATGGATGAAATGAATTTAGAGATGGAAGCATTGAAAGCATAGAATTTTGAGCTTAGAGATAAGTTCACGAAGCAAGAAGAGAACCATGACAACCTCAAGGCACGATATGACTATCTTGAGTGGCAGTATGGACAAATCATGACTAAATTCAATAAATTTGAAGTTGCAAAGAACCAGGGGATGGATGAGATCGTTAAGCTGCAAAAGAGTCTTGATGAGGCTCTCAATGAGATTTCAATATTGAATAAGGTAGTTGGGCAGGGATCAATTGGAGGAGTTTCTCACATTAAAATCAAGGAACCTAATTCATATGATGGGGTGAGAAGTGCGAAGACACTTGGGAACTTTCTATGGGACATGGAGAAATATCTTGAATGCTTAGGGCTTACATCCGAGGAAGCTAAGGTCAAGGTTGCTACTCAATTTCTTACGAAAGATTCCAAGATGTGGTGGAGGAGGATGGAACAAATTTCACATGGCGATGCTGAAGAGATCACTACTTGGGATGAAATGAAGGAAGCACTACAAACTCACTTTATCCCACAATATGAAACATGGGATGCTAGAACAAAGATCAAGTATATCAAGAAAACATGAAGTCTGCAAGCTTATCAACAAGAGTTTTCGAGTGTGGTCTTGGAACTACCTGACATGGTGGAGAAAGACAAGGTGTTAAAATTCATTATTGGAATGAAACCTTGGGCGCAAAATGAGGTAAAGAGGCAAAATCCCAAGACACTTGAATAGGTATTTGCTACAATTGATAGGTTGGTGGACCACTATGATGAAGGGGCTGAAGAGAAGAAGAAGAAGTTTGACAAACCAAAGGAGAAGTCTTCAAGGGAAGCTAATCTGAAGACAAGTGGCAAATCGAGGATGAATAAACCTCTGAAATGTTGGTTGTGCAGGGAGGAACACACAGTGAATAATTTTCCTTCAAGACCGACAGTGGCAGCTCTTGCGCAATCTGAGGGAAAGAAGAAGGAAGAACCATCAGTCGGTATGATGCATGTTTTGGGTGTTGCAACAAATGTGGAGGCTATTCTAAAGAATGATCCCGATAGGAAAAAGTTGGAATATGTTGAGATGAGGATTTGATAGGGCACACTACTCACTATGGTAGATAGTGGTGCAACCCATAACTTCATGAGAGAAGAGGCAACAAGGAAAGTTGGGTTGAACTTCTCCCAATTTCAAGATCGCCTCAAAGGAAGTGGAGGTGAAGATAGGTAAATGGAATGGCAAAGTGGACTTCACATTTGTGCAGATGGATGACTATAAAGAAGTTTTGGGTATGGGATTCATGAAGAAATATGAGGTTATGATCGTACCACATTTAAGGAAGTTTCACATTTATGATGGTAGGGAAGATGTACCCTTGAGTGTCCCTACCATGGAAGCCATGACAGGTGGACATAAGATAAAAAAGATGGGTGTGGAAGAGATAGAGCGAGATGGAGAAGTATGTGAGATATTGGACCACATGGGGACAAAACTCACAGAATAGATAGAAGTCATTGGAGCATTATCCGATAATATTCTTGGCTTGATAGGCATATTAGAGGCAATGAAGGAATGTAAGGATGCAAAGATAGGGACTTCACGATAGGAGTACTGAGAGGGATATATTCAATGATTGGAGGAAGAAGATATGGATACATGGATTGAAATTCTAGAGGAAGATGAGGGTGGAAGGCCATCAACCTTCCCAACCCCACCATATTTCTAGACTATTACTATGGATGGGCTCATTGTCACCTGCTCATGGCAATGGGGCCCTTTGACATGATGAGAAAAATTTGGAGGCGAGATAGATGTGATTGACAATAGGATGTGATGATAGTCATGATGACATGAGATGCATGAATTCTTGTGGAGGAGACATTACTGTTGGATTAGATACCCAACTAGTCACCATCACATGGGGATTCATCATATGATGTTCTGGTAGAGTTATGAAAGGATATGAGCATGGAGTGGGTCATGGGCATACCCATGATGTGTGATGGGCACCTGTGTTCGTTTAAAGGCGACTCGAATGGAGGCATTTGGTTAAAGGCGACTTGAGGAGATGTTCATTTAAAGGTGTCCGATTAGAGCACGTCGGTTGGGTGAGATCAGTTAAAGGCATCGGGTAGGCGCCCACCCAACACAGCGGGCACACATGGGAAACATGGGTGTGATGAGTTGGGCAAGTCACTAGGCAAGAAATGAATCGGCGTGGTTGGGTCGATCGACTGAAGCATTGCAGATAATTCAACTCATCAAATATTAGCGAAGGGGCATGTGTAGCATTATTAATAGGTTGATCGGGTGGACATGGGCGGGCCGACCCATGGTGCGACTGAAGGGTCGTGACCCTTGGAGATATTGCACCACACGGTTAGCATATATATTGGCGATGTGTGGAGTGTGGAGGATCATCATCGAACAACTCACACAAGTTCAGAGAAAAAAATAACAAGTGTGAGCTGGGAAGAAGGGGAAACCACAAATGCAGCAGGCAGGGCAAGGTCAGGAAGACCGAGGGATTGAGGCGAGTTTGTTGGCAAGAGGTAATTTGGGGTTCCACACACTTTGCATGAATGAAACAGGTAGGCCATAGTGCGGCATGTAGACATTCGGGTGGAAGGTCGGGCCACGACTGAACGGGGCCGTAGGCTGGGTAAACAGTGTTGTAGGGTAGGGCGAAGCCGCTACAGGCAAGTTGTTGCATGGATTGCTATAGGAGACAACACAAGGTTGCTACAAGTGTGGTTGGATCATTGTAAGTATTGTGATGAGTAGGGGGTATAGGCACAGTGGACGAGCGTTGCACGAGGGAACGGTGACAATGACAACACAGTGGTAGTTTGGCGTGTGGGTAGTGCACGACTATGCAAAAAATTGGTAAGGTGAGTGTAGGTCGTGGGCAGGGGCTACACATAGGCAACGTTCAGGCAAAAGGTGCAGGGGCTGCACGGATTGTAAAAGTTTGTAATTGTTAAAATAAATTGCAAATTTTGTATATCATTAGGAAGACTTATATTGGGTGTTGCCCCTCCCACTTATATGTGTGTAAATTGTTTATACACTTGTTATTTCTATTGCATAAAGAAGATAATTGTTGAATTTTAATCGAATTATTTCCACTGCATTTATAATAAAATTCTTAATGAAAATATTCTAAGTGTTGGATATGCATAGTTCACAAACTCAAGTAGTGGGAAATGGACGGGTTAGGCGGTGTTCCACCATGCTCACAAGCAGTTGGAAGACACCGCTAGAGTGGGGTCGTGGCAGAAGCTATACCAGTAGCGTAAGTTCAAATTTTTGAGGTTATTGAGACCTCATCTAACTATATCATCTTGTTTATAAACAAAACTTATATAAATAGGTTACCTGTAACAAGCCTTTACATGTTGCAACATGGAAAAACAAAAAAGGTGGCTAGAGATGTAAACAAAAAACTCATAAATCATAACAATTAGTAGTCAGAACCTATAGGCATCTAAGACAGCTAGTCACCATCTTCATATAAGGAAAAGGAGATGTTAGTTGATATGTTGGCCAAAATAATCAATTTGCGATCTATAATGTTGATTTTGTCCTCTACCTTTGCTAGTCTAATTGAATTCTCTTATTAAGTGCCTACATGATCAGTGAGTACTCGCCCAACAAGAATTTTGGCATGGTAGTAAACATTGACCACTTCTATATACCAAGAAAATCATGATCAGGTAGAGGTCCCTATATTAGGGATCTAGTCATAAGTAATTGCATCAACATGCGGGTCTAGAATGAAGCACTGGTCATGGTGAACTTTAGCTTCCACTCATTCAATTTCTTTTTGGAATAGTTTTTGAATAAGTTCCTAATATCAAGTCATGGGTTCATGAGCTTGGGCTTCAACATGGAATTAGGAAGTGGAGGCAATATGGTAATCCATCTAGACAAAGATAGAGGAGGTTCATAGCCCCTCTGCATCCAGTTGTTGGTCTACTGTGAGGCATAACTACATGAAAGATCAGGGTAAAGATAGAAGGATAAGATAACAAAACATAAATTTAGAGGTTACCTAGAGGGATGACCAAGTGGATCTTAGGTGAGATGGGTATAGTCTAGAAGAAGTAGTCGAAGAAACTAAAGGAGAGAGATGTGGAGATCCTAAAAGGGTGAATAGTTGGTGGCTTTTCTAGAGTGGCAAGCAAAGGCCTAAACAAATATCGAGGTAGGCCCAAGAAAGAGGAAATTTGAGGTGGAAAGGGAGATATAGACAATGTGAAGTAAAGAATAGAGGAAATAAGAGGAGAATATGCACTAAGAGAAGGTGAAAATCAACAGAAGTTTGCATGGCATTAAATATGCAGCCTTGCCATAAAACCCAAGAAACATATATGCACCCCAAAAATCCGAGAGTCCACATTTGAAGAGATATCTCCAAAAATAAATAGAGAAGAAACAAAGTTGAACAAAAAGAACAATTACGAGATCAGAGAGACATCCATGGAGAGGCTAAGTCCAAGTGCTTTGATGGGGGTTGACATGGAGAAACTTGTGTATATAAGCACAAATCCAACAATTCACAACATGATAAACTTTGAGAGAAGTTCATGCTTTGAACTATGGATTATCATAAATATTAATAATTTGGAGGCCAACAACAATAATTACACTTGTTTGAGAGATGTTGAAAATAGAATTGGAGCTTAGAATGCCAGAATATTTGAATTATGTGTGAACCCAGAGACTAATTTAAATGTTTGGTTGGAGTTCCCATGGTGGTCTTCCTACATGCATAATGATAACGCAAATATGAAGAAAATATAATTCCAATTATGATTGGACTGTAGAGAGAAGCAACTATGAATTCCAACTAAGACCTCTTATACTCTCTTGTGCCTCCCATAAGGCTCGAATGATGTCTCCTCCGATACCAATTTCATGCCATTACCATGTAGGTTTTAACCAATACATAAATTACCTACAAATGAATTATTAAAATAGAAAAAATATACAATGACAAGATCATAAAAATATATAAAAATATTTTCTCTTGAAACCCAAAACCAAGAAAACCATATTGATTTTTCATTATATTCCTTTGAATGTTACAATACATTATATACATGTCTAAGCATTCATAAACCCCAATCCATTAACCCTATATTAGAATACAACCATAGTTCCCTCGAACAGTTTACAAAATATCATGGGAAAAACCATCATGCCTAAAAACCATGTGAAAAACCCTGGGTGGTTCTGACTATTTTTTTTTGGGGTTACCACCCCTTGAAAACCCCCTATCGGGGGCTCTATCACCCCACTATGTCCACCACAACATAACAACATGTGCAGCTAGTTGTGGCAATATATCAATGATATGACTGAAGTGCATGCATTATGCCTAGTAGGGTGGGAGTCACATTCCCCTTTCACTTGTGTTATCATCATTTCAAGGCAAGTAGGAAATGCCCACTCCTGGGCACCCTCCATGGGGGACCAAAAAATTATAAACTATAAAATATTTTGTTAAAAATTAGAATTTAGGTTAAACTAAAATAATATAAAACTTTATAAATATTTCCTTCATAAAGGTTAATTAATTTGCTTCCATTAGATCATAATTCAACCATTCATAGCATATCAACTACCCCCCTCATTGTTGTGGCTTTCCACAAGGGAAACTAGACCAATGGTAGTGGAGGAGTTGTATCAATCTTTTGTCCAACAAAATGAGAAAAAATAAGTCTAGTTGTTGTGCATCCCTGTGCCAAGAGATAAGTTTGGCACCTTTGAAAAAAATATTACATATTATTTGCTAAATAAGACTGGCATACCATAGTTGTAGATTCTATAAACAAATAAAAGAAAATCCCATGATAATAAACCAAATTGAAATCATGTGCATGTATCAATGGTCAGAAGTTGTTGTCGAGGTTGGGTCATGCGAACTTGGGCCTGTTGTACAGTGACTCCTACACTAAATATGACTCTCAATGTGGGCTAACCTGGTATTTAGGATGACCAAACAAGAGCGTTGATGTCTTTGAATCCATTGGATGTCGTTGAGTCAGGCTATAATTTCATTCTGTTCTTTAATTTTGTCTTTGAAGATACATCCCAATAGAGTTTACATTTTATAGTTCACTTCCAGTGAAGGGTGATGAAATGGAGATATTGGCTCCTATGCCCCTTGGTATGACTAGGGACAAGAACACATCCAAATACCTCATCTTGAATTTCAGTGTCAAAATGAGCTTGTTAGTTAATAGTAGATAAGGCTTCTAGATGTTGGATTTCCTCTTGAACTTCAAGAGGAGTGAGCAAGAGATAAGTTTCAACAATTGATTAAGCTTGTGTGTAGGCTCTAGGTCTTCTTTAAGAACTGTGACCCTAGACTTGCACCTTGGGAACATTCTCTGCCTTGACATGGCACTTGGAAAGGACTAGAACTTAGTGTTATGGGCCTTCGAAAAATAATGTATGGGAAAGGAAAGGCTATGGAGAGGTCAAATATAAGCAAGTCGAAGGGTAGGGGACTGAGACCGAGCTAACCAGAGGAACTGGGACAAAAGGCAAGGTACTTGTAGAGCAAGAGATATTTGAATAAAAGGGAGAACCAGTAGGATGAAGATAACAATAGAGACCATAGATCCAATAACTACAATGATGCAACTTAGAATATTGGGCTTAAGAAGTAGAAACACATGATTATACAAGTAATATTAAATAGAAGAAATTATCAATGAATATTTTACTTTTTTAGGGCATATGTGTTGGTTCCATTTGTCCTTTAAAGGTTCATGGTGTTGGGTATTTTTTATATTATTTACACGACTAATTTTAGATGTTTTTATGTTGCGTCGGGCGCAGGGGGGGCAGAAACCACCCCCCACTCCCACCCCAAAAGTTTATCTTTTTATGTGGACTCAAGGATGGTGGGCAGGCCCACACATGGTTTTGGGTATGATGGTGTTGATGGTGTTGGACCCACCAACATTCAGGGGATCTCCAAAATAAGAAGTCCCAACTAGACCTCAAAGCGTTTGAGGTAGGAGTCCCCGCAGTGGGTGGTAGTGTAATGCCTTGACCACGATAGTGTGCAAAGGTAAGTAAGATAACTTTAGGTGAGATCAAGTGTGTGACCCTACAGAGAGTCATGTGTGATGCATGGGGGTTCTAACACACGGAGGAGAAAAGGAAGTGCACCCCTTAGAATCCTGTAATAGTATGCAGCTTGAAAGGAACACACAAGCGGAATGACATCATAAGCTAAAATGTGGAATGGTCCACAAATTAAAGTTATGGATTAATCCAACAACACACATTTAATAGGATTCATACAATTTCATATAAAGTAGTTCATAAGTAAATGTGTAAGTTAAAGAACATACATTGCTAAAGAAACCAGAATAGTCCAACTACAATAACAACATATGCATGAAAGTGTGTCGGCTCTGATATTATTATTATAAGTGAAAGTTCCATCCATACATACACCATTGACTACCACTAGCCCCAATAGTAGAACATTATAGTCAAGAGCACCTGCTCAATGATCTATAATGTAAACTTGAAGGTGATGGTAAAATTGCAAGTAATTTTTTTTATGTATTGTAGGCAATAGATCACTTCGAAAAACACATCAAATTAGGGTTTTTAAACTTAGTTAACAGCACAAAATAGAGACAATATACCATATCAGAAACACATGACAGTAAAAATGATAAAGAAGTTCACCCCTTTCGTGGGCTACATCTCCTGGTCCAGCTTCCAATTATGGGCCTCTTTCATTAAGTGCTCAAATTTGTCTTTACATGGATTACAGTGCTCAAAATATAAATATTATGTCTCAATGGCTTCAGAACTATCAAAAACCCCTAGTTGGGCTCTTGTTGGGCTCAAATTGGCCAAAAACTGAAGAAGTTATGCTCTCTAGAAGTTTTCACTATTAACTGATCTACAAACTAGACTGATTTGCTATCCATCCTATGAATCCGCCTTTTTCGGAACCGCAGAGTGAAAAAATTTCCCCACGCCGATGAGATTCACGTCGGATTGGGTGCAAATTATCGCCTACTTTAAGTGCATAGTGACTCTGTGAGCAGATAAGAGTTGGCCACATGTCGGGTTTCTCTCTGTTGGATCTGGGTGGGTTCAAATTTCCATGCCAACGGTTAAACCTGCTACTGATTGTGGTTAGGTCATGTTGAACTTTGGTTAGGTTTCACAACTCCACACCCAAACCTTAACTCCACTTGAACCATGGTTTGTGTTGTGATAAGGTATCGTGGAACTGGGGTCTCGTTTCAAACTCCACATGTAACCGTAGTAATATATGTATTAACCATGGCTTGGACTAGGGTTAGGCCCTAGTCCCCTGCACCCAACCTACGGTCTCATGGCATGGGTGACCGAGGACCAAGGATTAACCCTGGCCCCGTCCCCCAACTGCCTGCCACATAAAGTTTAAATACACATTCGGAACTATAGATATTAAGAATCATTGACGGTCTAGTTTCGTAAGGCATTGTGTTGCCCAACCACAGGTCATGTGTTCGAATCTCCCAGAGGCAGTTTGACCCAAACATAAATTTGTCCACACTGTTGGGAGGCCACGTGGCGACCATCCATTAGCCCATGTGGCCTCGATTCATTGGACCATGTCATAACATAATATCACAACATATTAATTCATACCTAAATGGAATAACCCTAACACTTTGCGTAGACCAAACCAAATTAGTATGATACACATAACACCAAGATCTTAATATAATAATCTTAATCATCAAGTTACTAGCATAAAAACAACAACATATAACATAATCATCAAGCTAACTATTGTATAACAACAAATTAATATATAACATACTCATCAACAACATATAACATAATCATCAATTTATCTAACATAAAACAATAATAGCAATTCATACAACCACAAGTTACTATCATTCATGAATATCTGACACATGTCCACATTACTATACTAATGAACTAGCATCTATCAAGTATGTAACCATAACATCAATTAAAATGAAAGGCATACACATAACCATAATGCATATAACAATCCTTAACCTACATACATGCATTCCCAACTGTTCTGGTATTCAACAACCCCCCATTTACTAATAATTGTAGTTAACGTTACATTAACTAAATGGGGACCCTTTAAAAAAAAATCAAAAAAACAAAACTTAGCATTTAGTCATTTATTTTATTTTCGAATAAAGCAAAATAATAATCAAGACCTTTTTGGGAACTACTAAAAACTCACGTTTTCATATATAGCATGTCTAGAAAACCCACTAAAGGACTTTCTAAAAAACCTCCAAAGTCAAGCAAAGCGTTTAAGATAAGGGCTCCATGGTCTAAATTATCATAAAATCTGACAAAAAATGGAAGTCCTTAAACTTTTTAGGCTTAAATCTCGCATAACACGACCATGAAGAGTTTTCTCTTAAATATGATATAGCAAAGTTTGCGAGTTGTGAAATCGTGATGGTGCTTTGGCTTTTATCGCATCACATTTTGGGTACTCAAGTAAACGCTTTGCACCTACCACAAGCCGATATTGCGATATGCGATTTGCACCTGGAACCACACTGTAGAGCATTAAAAGAAAATATTTCAAGTCTGTCAAGTCTATTGCCTAAGATGAGCCTAGTAAGTAATCATACGTGAGACAACTAATGGAGAGCTCGCATCTTACATCTCGCAGAAACACAGCAGGAGGTGAGAATGCTAAAAGGCACACCTTGCGATATTGCGATCTGCGATATTGCTTCGCAAATCTCACAGTCTCTATCATCGCAATATAATGGCTTGCTATCCTAAAAAACTTTCATCCCATTTTTCGACACAAAAATTTATGAACAATAAAGCTAAGGGATAACGAATCATTAGTGGGCATTAGTGGGAAATAACTGCATTTATGTATGAAAAGCCATTTAGATTGATACGATATCTTGTTATGTGCATTCAAATAATGCTTCTTTTACCACCTTTACAAGTTATTTGCACTATTTCATTTTTACGTTCATCTTTGAGTGTCTGGTAGCTTTTGTTATTCATTTCAGGAAAAACCAATAGAGCGGAGTGTTGAGAAGAATGGGGAAGAAAGGCAAGGTTGTAGCCTCTAAGAAGACAGATATGACTCCCCTGTTCACAGACACCACATGCAGCAAATAGGGAGGAACCTCTACGTGGGAGACTATGTACAACATACTGGAGGAGGAACAACTGAGGATTATGGAAACAAATATTACAGTTGATGGCCGAGATTCCTTAGACGCTTCCATGCTAGAGACGACTTACTCATTTTTGCACCGCATAGTTGCTCGACTAAAGATAATCCCTTATACCGATATGGTAAAATGGGTTATCGATGAAGCAGAGATTTCAAAGAGACAATTCAGGACGAGAAGCCAAGCGGCCAACGGATTTTTCACCTCGGACAATTTACAGATTATGTACCACCTAGCAGAGCCATAGGTCATCTACAATAGGCAATTCATGGAAAATTTTGTTAAAGAGAACAACAACCTAGCGGATTGCACCCATGCCTGGTTGAATAATGAAGGAAATATCAAGAAAGACAAAAATGGTATGTACACTACTGCATCTATTTGTCCCCCTTATAGTTTTGTTGCGGCTATGTTATGTCGACTCTTTGGTAGACTTGATAGTACCAAGTTATCCCCAGATTGGTTGTTGTTAATTGAAGCAATCATTAACGCAACTATCATGAATTGGGCCCAAATCCTGTCAGATAATTTAGCAAAAATAATTATTGAGTATAGAAGGAGAAGAAGCATTGCTTTGAGAGTTTACCCTCCATTTTTTATGAACACCTATGTTATGGACGCTATTTGTTTTAGTTCAAAGTTCCCCATCATGGGATGGAAATGGACTGTTCAGAATCCACTTCCCATTCACTTCTACCACAAGTCATGTGGGAATCCAATTTTCAACCACATTTTTTCAAGATTTGCCATGGAGTTATGCTCCCTATTTATAAGTAGTTTTGTAGTCGAGATGCCCCTAGATTTTCCCAAGAAGCTAAAGTTAACATCCTCCCAGTGGCCAGATGGTTTGGGGAGGAGACATTTACTTATATCAGAGTTTTTGGCAGCATCACCTCCCCCCACATCCTCCCATATTATGTTACAGATAAATTGATGGCTAGGGAAATAACCTACCAAATAGCTACTGAGGGAGGAGGAATGAGCCATATATTGAAAGAGTCAAAGAAGGCCATTTGGCCTGTATTTCCTGTACAGTGCAGAGAATTTTCACTACACGACTTGGGACACATGCTCAAAGAAGTAGACAAAATGCTATCTCTACAATTACCCAAATTCCCTGGACAGCAGTATGACCCGTTTGGAATAGTTAAGAATTTCATCACCATGGTGAAAATAAAAGTATTCACCAATGAGGAGGATGCTTTTGATGATATATGTTTGCAGAAAAACACCTTTTCAGAGGTGAAACATATGGCCCAACTACTTTTTGACCATAAAGATCTAGAAAAGTTTTATAGTTACAAAGAAAGAAGGTTCACAACGGTCCCATTTGACCAATTGTTAATTGAACCAATAGGGGATCCTACTCCCAGCGTGACTATAGAAGGTGAATCCAAAGAAAACTCCAAATCCGATTTTGGGGCAGAGTCTTAAGAAAAATCTATTGGAGAATTGCGAAATTCATCACAGAATGGCAAAAGCAGGAGCATCAAGGATATGGCCCAATCTACAGAGAAGATATCTTAACAAGCTTCATCTAGCAAGCAAGTTGAAATCCCTACTACCTCTGCACAACCAATAAAACCCATGGTAATTGATTTAGTGGAAGAGTGGGATAACTTTAATAAAACTCTTAATATATGGGAACGGGTGTCAGAGCTACAAACACTACAACACAAGACAGCTCCGAATTTTACAGCGGAAGAGACTGCAAATGAACCAGAAGTAGAGCATACCCCTGTCACCCCCACCTCCGAGATAATTCTTAAAATTGAAGAAATACCCCCTCTAGATGTATTTTATAGCCCACAACATAAGGTCGTGGTGAAAAGCCAAAGAAAAAAAAAGAAAATTGGACTCTATAGCTGATACTACCCCTGAAAATGAACTAATGGATGTTCTATGGAAGGACTCGCCAATTGATCCATCTGCCAACTTAACTAGACTCTCGCAGTTTGCAGGCGCTTATGCTACAGCGACCATAGATAAAGCAACAGAAGTCCAAACATTGCTTAGAGATAAGGAAAACAAAATAATGTCACTCGAGCAACAATTATAGCAAGTTAGATCCGACCAACAGGAAAGGATACAATTGGCCAAGCTTCAACGGAAATTTGGAAAGATGCAAATAGAACATCGAATCATCATAGTTGAGAAGGAAGCATAGGTAGAGGTGATAATTGATCTTCATAAAGTCGATCCAAAACTTGATCAATTTATCACTAAAGCACTCACACTTAATTCCCAGTTGGCACATCAGAAAGAATTACTGTGCTAGAAGATTTCACACTGTAAATCTTATTGTGAAATAAGTGATAAACTGAAAATTCAAGTGTAGAAATGTGACTTGAATATGATGATATATTAAAAAAGGTCTCTGATCACATCGCCTGGGAAAATAAAGAGGAGGGGAGAAAAGCCGACCTGCCCAAACTAGAATAATCACATAAGGAAATTATGTTTGCAAGCTGGGATTCTCAACTAAAAGAAGCAGAAAAGGTAACAATAGACGCGGAAGCAACAACAAATATTACCATAGAAAATATAAATGAGAATTTGCATGGTGCCAATCTAGTAGCAGAGTCCATTCCAGGGTTCCTTCCATATGCAAAACAGCTCGATCAACAATGGAAACAGGCAGTGGAAGACAAAGCAAAAGTGATAAGGCAGGCAACCAGGCTAGACTGGGAGGCATTTTGGCAACATTTGGTCAAGCCTCACAACCAATGGATGACCCTGCAATGGCTAACCACCTCTGCCAAGAAAATGGCGCCAACACTAACCAATGTCGTATTCAATGGATAGTTGAAAGTTGAAGACGGTTGGCCTACACAACTGAAGCCTATGGTGGATATCTGTGACCTGAAGGATCGAATGGAGCATAGTTAGTCACCATGTTTGCTTTAATTTTGATTTTATTTTTGCATAAATTGAGGCAGGTCATTTAAACCTCCTCAACTATTTTTGTAATAATATATTTTTAGCATTATAGTTTTAGTATTTAAACCCTTCTCTTGCATTGAGAGAGGGGTCCAGACATTTTATCGAAAACATTCTTTAGAACATACACTTATGCCCCTTTGAGGAAGTTTTGGTGGAATTAATGGAATGGGATTTATTTAATACTTGATTTGACATCTTCTACTGAAATTGCACTTATGTAATATTAGATGATGTTGCGTGACTTGAAAGTAGATCAATATTGTTGGAGCATATGAGTAGGACGTATTATTAATGGTACTTTTATCTCTTAATTCTTTTTACTTATAGGTCAAGCAATTACTTATCTTCAAGTTGTTTATGTATGAAAATTTGAATTGTTGATAGACATTATTTCACTTTTGTATGATGATGATCTATAGTTTATGCTAAGTACATGAATGATTTTTATGAGATATATCTCTCACAATCGTTTCGGCTAACTTTTTATACGAAACGATTATTATTAAATGGATTCATTTCTCATCACAATTGAGTAATCTTTATTATCAATTGCTTTCAGACATTATTGTAAATCGCATATATTACGTTACTCCTAGGATAGTTATATTTAGATAATGTTTTAGATTAGAATAAACTGCACATGATTGTTAGTTTAAATTAGATTAATTTTGGGATAATCATTATTCCAAACCTCAAACATCACCCCATTTGCACAATCATAAAAATAGATTGGGAAACTAGTCCCATCATCCCCATTCAGAGCCACTACTCCAAACGGAAAATGAGTTTCCAACCAAGGTCTGGACCGGGCGGTTATCTCCCATTGTTGAGGCAACAATTTTTGGGCCTTCAATAGTTTGGTGCTAGAAGGAGTACTTGACTGTGAATGGCAAGTAAATCTAAATCTACAGGCCATTCTAAGAGTAAAACTCCCTCACCATCACCTCTGCCTTCTCATTCGCATTCTAAATCTCCTAATCCCAAGCGAGAAGTTGCAAAGAAAAATACACATCCCACTACTGAAATCCCAAACAAACCAGACAGTTCTTCTTCTGAACCCCCTGAAGTACAATCTTTGATTCATGAATTGCAGGGGATTTCAATATCCTAAGAAGAATCTGAGTTATCCCAAGGTAGTGTCACTTCTCAATTTACCCCATCTCAATGACTAACTAGAGCACAAAGTGAAACACTTGGAATTCCACCATTCGAATTCCCTCTACCAAGTCATAGGAAAGCTAAGAAAACACCATCAGAACATTACAGCGAGGTTCTTTCATCATCTACGTCCATTCCATCTATAATATCACAAGGTCACACATCCGCCTCCCAACTCCACATCGTGATTCACACAGGTATAGGAGCTATACCTTCCTCTACCCAATCACCTTCAACCACTGCTACACCCTCTTCTGCTCACATCCTAACAATGGAACAGAATCCTCCCATGCCATGGACCAACTCAGGAGCTGTTAGGATGGCTGGAACTTTATCTCAATTACAAGCACATCCAGAGAAATGGTTACCTAAATTCAATCCTGATAATGGCCTGCTAGTTGAAGAACATATAAATAATTTCATGTTGTCCATTAATTTGAATGGAATAGTAGAAGAAGACGTAGTTGTAAGATTATTCCCATATACTCTACAAGGAGCAGCAGGATCATGGTACTTTTCATTACCATCAAGCTCTATTGATAGCTGGGATGCTTTTCAAGAGAAATTTCTAACTAAATTTGGAGATGATAGATCTATAACAACTCTAATCAATGATCTCTCCAATTTGAAATCTGAACCTAAATAACCCATTAAGGACTTCAACTCTCACTTCAATGAGTTATTGAATAAAATACCTACGACATCCAAGCATAGCGATGAGGTCCAAAATGAATGGTACATTTCTGATCTGCCTTCAAACACAACGATCTTAGTTGATAGGGCTGTCAAACCAACATTAGCAGAAAATATGAAAGAACCAATAGTTGTGGTAAAACACATTCTAGCAGTAGAAAATAAAAACGCATTAGAAGAAAGAAAATCTAAGAAAGTAACCTTCAGAGATGACTCTAGGAAGAAACAACCAAAGGATCCTTTCGATCTGGAAGGATTATAGAAAGTCCTTAAGACCATGTCTAATGAAATGGTTGACATAAAAAACAAGTGGCAGAAACTTCCTCCAAAAAACCTTTTAGACTATTTAAAAGGAATTCCCCAACTGATCCTAAACCTTTGAATGCTATATCAAATGCTGAATTAGATGGAGATGTTGAACAGGTTTCAAATGAAGAACAAACAAACGATGAATGTAGGTTTTAAACCCGTATAAAAGTTACCTGCATACAAATTCTTAAACACAGAAAAATAAACAATGCAAGAGCATAACACATAAAACACATATACACAGAGATTTTCCCACTGGATACCAAAACCGGGACTACCAGCTTGATTTTTCATTATTTTCCTTTCAATGTTACAATACATATTTATACATGCCAAAGCATCCAATACCATGGATTGAAAACCATCGCGTCCAATACCATGGACCGAAAACCATCGTGTCCAAAAAACATGTGCGAAAATCATGCACAAAACCACAGGTGGGTCCGCCCAACCTAACATAGGGTCCAAAAACCAAAATTTTCTGGGGCGCTGCCCCGGACCCCATAAAGTGGGGTTACAGGTACCCTCAAACCCCCTGTTAACTATGTGGAAAGAATATAACACAACCCAACAATCTCCCACTTGTTGTTTTCTTTCCACAGGGGGCCACAGGAGAGCTTAGTCATTTTTCCAGCCCTGAAACTCCCATTGTTTCTCTACACCAAGAGAACTTCTCAGAGCTCACAGATTTTGTCAATGCATCTGCAGTATTCTTCAAAGTGTCCACCTTTACCAGCAACACCTTTTTGTCTTCTATCATATCCCTCACAAAGTGATACTGAACATCAATGTGCTTTGTCTTTGAATGATATGCAGGGTTCTTTGCCAAGAAAATTGCACTTTGGTTGTCATAGTCTATCCGTATAGCTTCCTGTACTAACCCCATACTTGAACACAATCTCTGCAACCAAATTGCTTCCTTTCTTGCATGAGTGGGTGCCATGTATTCTGCCTCTGTAGTTGATAGTGCCTTTATAGATTGTTTCTTACTCATCCAATTGGCTGCACCTCCAAATAGGTTAAACACATACCCACTTGTAGATCTTCTCTGATCCAGATCTCTAGCCCAGTTTGCATCAACAAAGCCATGGATATCCAACACTCTGTCCAATCCTTCTCTTCCTTGGTAGCACAAACCATAATCACTAGTGCCACATAAATACGTGAAAACCCGCTTCACTGTTGTCCAGTGCTCCTTCCCTGGTTTTGACATAAACCTGCTCAATACTCCCACTGCATGTGCAATGTCTGGTCTAGTACAGACCATTGCATACATCAAGCTACCTACTGCACTTGCATATGGAACACGGGACATGTCCTCTTCCTCTTCTTGTGTCTTGGGACACTATTCAGCAGATAACCTCACACCTACAAGAATAGGAACCTTCACTGGTTTACTATCCTGCATTATTAAACCTCTGCAGTATTGTCTCGACATACTTCCTCTAGTTTAACCATAGCTTCCTCTTTGCTCGATCTCTTTTAATTTCCATGCCCAAAATATAGTTTGCAGCACCGAGATCTTTCATGTCGAATTTGGAGGACAATTGGGTCTTCAAATCCTTGTTAATTTCTTTGTCTTTTCCAACCAGCAACATATCATCCACATACAAGACCAGATAAATAACACAGTCACCAATTAATTTAAATACACACAATGATCTACTTTGCTTTTGGTGAAGCCAAGTCCCCATATAAATGTATCAAATTTCTGATACCACATCCTTGGTGACTGTTTTAACCCATATAGAGACTTATTTAACTTCCATACTAGTTATTTCTTACCCTTCACTGCAAAGCCTTCAGGTTGTTTCATGTATATCTCCTCTGCCAGATCCCCGTGAAGAAATGTTGTCTTCACATCCATATGTTCTACCTCAAAATAAAAAGCAGCAGCAGCAGATAAAATTAATCTAATAGAAGTTACCTTGGCAACAGGAGAAAAATATCACCAAAATCAATTCCGAACACCTGGGAATAACCTTTTGCTACCAATTGAGCTTTGTATTTCTCCACTTTTCCTTCTACATTTGTCTTCTTTTTTAACACCCATTTGCTGCCATTGGGTATCCTTCCAGCCGGCAACTCCACCAGATCCCAAGCCTCATTTTTGTGCAAAGATGCCATTTCATCAACCATGGCCTCTTTCCAAAGTTTTCCATCCTCTGAATCCACTGCTTCCTTCACAGTTCTGGGATCATCGTCAGTAACAGACAAAGCAAAATTTGAATAGAAAGTAGATGGACTATACCTTTCAGGTTGCCTTCTTTCTCGAACTGATCTTCTCACATTCGGAGTTTGTGGCTCTTCATCTTCTGATTCCTCCTCTGCTGTATAGTCTGATTTTTCCTCCTTTCGCTCAAACTCTATCTTCTCAGGTTCCTTTCGTCGAACTTCATGTTTAATAACATCTTTCACTTCTCTGAACACCACATCTCTACTATACACAACCTTCCATGTGACTGGGTTCCAAAGCTTATAACCCTTTAAACCATCCTTATACCCAATAAAGATACACTTTTCAGATTTACTATCCAACTTGGTTCATTTCTCCTTTGGAACATGTACATATGCATCACATCCAAATACCCTCAGATGTGAAAGAGAGGGTTTCTTACCAGTCCATACCTCTTGTGGAGTCTTATCCTCCAATGCTGATGAAGGTGACCTATTGACCAGGTAACATGCAGTATCCACTGCCTCTGCCCAGAATTCCTGTCCTAACCCAGCACCACAGAGCATGCTTCTTGCCCTTTCGATCAATGTCTTATTCATTCTTTCTGCAACTCCATTTTGCTAACGTGTATATGGAGTAGTATTCTACCGTGCTATACCACACTTCTTACAGAATTCTTCAAATTCCTTACTGCAAAACTCTCCACCATTATATGTCCTCAGCACCTTTATCTTCTTCTCTGTCTGGTTTTCTACCACAACCTTGAATTCTTTAAACCTGTCAAAGACTTCGGATTTCTTCTTAAGAAAATATATCCATGTATTCCTTGAGAAGTCATCTATAAATGATATATAGTACACGGACTTACCCAGTGATGGAACCTTCACAAGTCTAAACACATCACTGTGCACAAGTTCTAATATCTGTTTCGCCCTCTTACTACCAAAGGGGAAACTCACCCGATTCTGCTTCCCATATACACAATTTTCATAGGATTCAAAATCCAGAGAGCTATTACTCATACCTTCTACCATATCTTTACCATGAAGTATCCGAAGGCCCTTTTCTCCAATATGTCCAAGCCTTTGATGCCACAGCATGGTCTTCTCTCCAAAGACCACTAGATTTTCTGCTCCACTTTTAGGAACCATAGAAATATTGCACCCATCAATAACAATGCTACCTTTCAGCTTGTACAGAGTTCCAATCCAAACTCCCCACATCAATACCAGTGCTCCCTGAACCATCTTGCAAGTATCCTTCTCGAACACTGTTTTTTACACCTACATCATCCAACTTGCTAACAAAAATCAGATTTTTGGCTAATGCAGGAATATGTAGAACACCTGGAAGTGTTATAACCCTTCCACCTTGCAACTTCAACTTTACTTTTCCGCGACCAATGGTTCTAGCCTTCCTGTCATCCCCCAAGAAGACATCACCACCATCATATTTCTCATAC
>APFE030427883.1:28406-78603 GCA_000404065.3 Pinus taeda
AACCATGCCTCATGATCTACATGTGTACTTGAAGAAGCCAAGTACACATCTCCACCTTCATCTGAGGTGGTTTTCGCCTCTACAGAAGGAGCCTCATTAGATCTCGTTCCTTTGTTAGGAGCTTTAGATTTACTGTCCCTTTTGTAGTGCCCTTCCTTTCCACATTTCCAGCGCACCACCTTTACAAGTTCTCCCAGAGATTTAGATCTCCCTTTAGATTTAGATCTTCCACTCGATGACTTATTTTTGTTTCTGTTCTGGGTCCGCCCTCGTACAGACAAGGCATCACCATTTTGGCTCTCCATATTTTTCCGTCTCATCTCCTCTGTCAACAAGGACGAGACTATTTCATCAAAATGCAAGGCAGTTGCATTGCTACCTATTGCAATAACCATACTATCCCACAAATCTGGTAGAGAACACAACAAACTGATGCACTTATCTTCATATGAAATTTTAATATCAACAGATGCTAACTGACTTACCACAGTATTAAACACATTCAAATGCTCTGTCGCCCAGTCTCCATCTTTCATCCTCGGGTTATACAGATTTTTCCGTAGGAACAGTTTATTTACTAGAGACTTAGATTGGTACAAAGTCCCTAACTTGTCCCGCAAAGCCTTTGTCATAGCTTCCCCTGATACATTCAGCAATACTGAATCTGAGACACACAACTGTATTGTGCTCTTTGCCTTCCGATCCAACTTCTTCCATTCTTCATCGGTCACTCCTGTTGGTTTAGTACCTGGATCTACCGCAATCCACCAGTCTTTATCCACCAACAGATCCTCCATCTTGAGTTTCCACAACTCAAAACTCTAACCATTAAATTTCTCGATCTCTATCTTTGAACTGCTTGCCATCTTCTTTCACCACCAGAATTGAGCTCGCAGATCTCCCGCTGAACAGGGTCTACCACAGGCTCGAGCGAAACCCCTTAGCAACAAAGGCATCTCCTTGAAGCCAAAACAACTCTGATACCAAATGTAAGTTTTAACCTTGTACAGAAATTACCTGCATATGAATTCTACAACACAGAAAAATAAACAATGTGAGAGAATAACACATAAAACACATATACATAGAGATTTTCCCACCGAATCCCAAAACCAGGACTACCTGCTTGATTTTTCATTATTTTCCTTTCAATGTTACAATACATATTTATACATGCCGAAGCATCCAATAGCATGGACCGAAAACCATCACGTCCAGTACCATGGACCAAAAACCATCGCGTCAAAAAAACATGTGCGAAAATCATGCACAAAACCATAGGTGCGTCCGCCCAACCTAACATAGGGTCAAAAACCAAAATTTTAAGTGGGGTTACAGGTGCCCTTCAAACCCCCTGTTAACTACATGGAAAGAATATAACACAACCCAACAATGAAGAAATAGTGGAATTACAAGGGATGTGGGATTTTATCCTTCCCAACGAGGAAAATCAAGAAGCATTGCCTGTTGCTATTAGAAGTAGAAATCAGCTTGACACACCCTAATCAAATTCAAAACAGAAAATTCAATTCCACCTCCCAAAGATAAAGTTGTAGGAAATAAATCTTCACCGAAATCCACTCAAACAAACCCTACCCAATTGGATTCTTCACCTTCATCTAAAACTATGATAGTTTCTTACGCAATGGAATACAATATTATTGATGATATGAAGAAAACTAGGGCAAACATCACCTTTCATGAGCTTAGTAATTAAAACATCAGCAAAAGCTACTTTTGAAAGAACTCAAAGCAGTACCCACTACACCGCTTCCTGTCGTAGTAATATCATAGGCTGCTCAAGAAATGGGAAGACCCCCTAGCACTTCTTCAAGAAAAATTGATCCAAATGACATTGCTTTAATTGGCAGAAGATCTAAATCCCATATTTCGCCGTTTCTCCTTACTTTTGAAGTCTTTAATAAGAACTTACACAACTGTTTAGCTGATTCTAGTGCTTCATCTAACATTTTTCCTAGAATAGTCCATGATAAGTTAAATGTTCAGCCTTAGAAATCTGCAGTACCAATAGTACAATTAGATCGGTCTCAAGTCGAAGTTGTTGGGGAACTGAATCAAGTAACCATTAGACTTTCATCAAACCCAAAATTTTGTCAAATCATTGATATACTTGTAGCTGATATTCCTGAATTCTATGGCTTAATCCTTAGTAGGGACTGGTCAGAAAAACTTCATGGTTACTTCGCAACTGACTAGTCTCACATGTGGCTTCCCTATAACGGCAAGCCAAATCAAATAAGGGTTGACTGAGAGAAACATCAAAAGTATATAGTAACATAGATGGAAGGAGAAAATTAGCTAGTAGCATATAGCAACAATATAATTGGAAACTATTATGTTGAGTCACTCCTAGGGAATTTCAATGCCCATGCTTCACCTTTCTTAGAAAACTTTGTTGTATCTCAAATCGAAAATTATTCCCAAGCAGACACTTCTAAAAGTGTGAATTTTGTAGATAAACCTGTAAATGGGAAATTATTTTTTAATGGATCTCAATCCAATGATGGAGCAGGGGCAGGATGCATATTAGTTGGCCCAGAGGGAGAAAAGACTATGTTAGCATGCAGGCTTGAATTTGATTGCACGATCAACACTATTGAATATGAAGCGTTGGTTCAAAGTTTGTACAAAGCAATTTGTCTTAATATCAAATACCTCCCAAGTGTTTGGAGATTTTGAAATTGTCATTAGGCAAGTAAGAAATAATATACACTGTTTATCGGGAAATTTGAAACACTATCAATCATTAGTCCAAGACCTAACCTCACATTTTACAATGTTTAATATTTCCCCATCCCAAGACTCCAAAATGCTAGTGTCGATCTCCTAGCTAATGTGGCTTCCAAGCTAATTCCACCAGAAGATTACAACCCAGATCGATTTTCCATTGAATTAATTTTTAGGCCTTCTATTCTTGATAATAGCACCAACTAGAGAGTCTTTAATAAGATCCAGATATCACAATTTTCCTTAATTTAGAAGGCCCTTATGATGACCAAATAATTGATGAAGACCAGCATGATGACCAACTGAAACAAGAAACTACCAACAATGCTATACCAAAATCCGTAGTTAAGTTGGAAGATTTATATGACCTCAAAGATAGATTTAAACGATCTACTAATTCAAAACTTCAGAGTTCAACTCTGAGGTATGAATTAATCAATCTTGGAACTGACACAAAACCACAAAATATTAAACTAGATCTCGGAATTACATCAAAAGAGAAATTAGCTTTTATACGTCTGTTGAAACAATATAAGAATGTCTTAGCTTGGAATTATGGCGATCTTAAAACCTAAGGCACTTCTATTATTCAACATGTTATTCCCTTGACTTCTGATGAAAAACCTATTCAGCAGAAATTGAGGAACATTCATCATAATTTGGAAAGCCAGATTAAGTCTGAGTTAAATAAACTACCGAAATCCAAGATTAATTTTCTAGTCATGCATTCCAGGTGGGTCTCCAATCTCATCCCAGTCAAAAGAAGAACGATGATATTCGAATTCGTATAGACTTTCACAATCTCAACAAAGCTTGCCAAAAGGACAATTTTCCGTTGCCTCCTATGGAACAGATATTGCAATCAGTTGCAGGCTCAGAACTAATGTCCTTTCTAGATGGCTTCTCAGGTTACAATCAAGTCTTAGTCCATCCAGATGATCAGCTGAAAACTACATTCAGAAAAAAATGGGGCACTTATGCCAATCAAAATATGCCATTTGGACTAATCAATGTTAGTCCCACTTTCCAAAGAGCCATGGACATTGCCTTCAAAGGTTTAGTAAACAGGTCAGTGGTAATCTACTTAGATGATATAACTGTGTATTCCAGAAAACGTAGTAATCATCTAAGAGATCTTAAACAAATCTTTGAATGTTGCCAAAGGTATGGAATTTCTCTTAACCCCAAGAAGTCTTTTTTTGCGTTAAGTGAAGGAAAGCTCCTTGGATTTATTGTGTCCAAAACAGGAATTCATATTGACCCAGACAGAATTAGAGAAATTTCTAAAATACCTTTACCCCGTAACAAGAAATCAATGCAATCTTTCCTTGGTCAAATAAATTTTGTCAAAAGATTTGTCCCTGACTTCTCAAGAATTGTATTACCCCTTCAAGCCATGATAAGGAAAAAATATCTATTTAAATGGGGTCATTTGGAACATGAAGCTTTTAGCTTGATAAAAAAAGCAATCATAAACGCCTCATCTTTATCAATGCCGAATTTTTCCAATCATTTCATTTTGTTCACTTTCGCTTCTGAGAAATCATACACAACCATATTGACACAAGTAAATCAAGAAAAAGTTGAAGCCCCCATCTCTTTCTTTAGCTCAAATTTATAGGGAGCTGAATTGAACTACTCAGATGTTGAAAAACAAGCTTATGATGTTTTCAAATCAATAAAACACTTCAGACCTTTTCTTCTTAAAACCCACAGCAAGGTGATACTACCATTCCCAACAGTAAGAAACCTTCTAATACAAAGGGATGTGGATGAAAAGAGAGAAATTTGGGTTACAACTTTGCAAGAATATGACATCGAAATCAAACCAAAAAACATTGTAAAAGGTCAAGGTTTTTGCAGGATGTTGGCAGGAGCATCAAATATATCAGAATTGCAACAGTCAAGTGAGAAGGTACAATTCTATGTGGTAAGCCTTAACGACACTGAATCAAGATATGCTGATATTATATTCTACTTAAAAAATGGATATGCCCCTCCACATTTGAATTACACCAAGAAAAGAGCCTTGAGACTGAAAACTAAATAGTATTAAATTATCAATAATGTGCTGTTTAGAATGAATTATGATTCTGTTCTGCTTAGATGTCTTGGAAATTCTGAAGCAGAGAAAGTATTGCAGGAACTTCATGATGGACCAGCTAGTGGGAACTTTGGAGGAGATGCTACAGCGCATAAAATCTTGCGTGCTAGATATTACTGGCCAACTCTATTTAAAGATGCACACACTTATGTAAGGAAATGTAAGATTTGTCAGATAGTTGCCGGAAGACAGAAGAAACCAGCATTACCGTTACAGCCAGTCAAAATTGATCAACCATTTGAACAATGGGGATTGGACATAATAGGTGAGATCGTTCCTCATTCTTCTAAGCAACATAAATATATCCTCACAGCCACTGACTATTTCACTAAATTGGTAGAAGCAATTCCACTCAAGGTAGCCAACTTCGAGAACATTATTGAATTTATAGATCAATTTATCATCATTAGGTTTGGCTTACCTTCTACCTTAATGTTTGATAATGCATCTTATTTTTCAGGAAATGCTACGACAAATTTTTCTCTTAAAAGAGGACTTAAACTTAAATATTATGCTAAGTATTATCAACAAGGAAATGGGTTAGCCGAATCCACAAATAAGAACCTTATCAGGATTATTAAACGAATTGTTGATCAAATTCAAGAGAACTAGCATAAATATTTAGTGCTCTATGGGTAGATCGAATAACTCAAAAAACCTTCATTGGCACTTCTCCTTTTTTAATCTGGTTTATGGGAAATAAGTTGTCTTACGAACAAACGTAGTTATTCCCTCATTTTCCTTGGTTCAGTTCATCGAAGAAACTGCTTCCTCATCTATGTAACTTAGACAATTACAAATCCTTAAACTTGAAGAGGAACAAGAGAAGGCTAGAATTACCCATGCACATCATCAACAGTTAGTCAAAGCCTCCTTTGATTCAAATTCTGTATCTTCAAAAATTTCCAACTTGGAGACTTAGTATTAAAATGGGATAAAGCCCACGAAGAGAAAGGCAAGCATACCAAGTTCCAGGTAATGTGGCTTGACCCATTCCAGATTGTCGAGTTAATAGGCCCATCAACTTTTCTGCTACAGGATTTATCAAGTAAGAGAGAATCTCTACTTGTTAATGGGTAGGTCCTAAAGAAACACTTTCCATAGAAGATGATCTCTTCTGTTCACTATATATTATAGTCTTTAGTTAATTTTCTTTTGAAAAAATAATACAAGTTGAAAACATTTACTTTTGGTTTTACAAAGAATAAGTTTCTCTTCTTAGTTTTGAATTTTTGCTTGTATAAGTAAAGATTTTTATGAAAGTAATCTTCACATATGAAATATATAGTTAAGTTTGATTGCTTTTAAAATTGACTGTCTTCCTCCTTAAATTATCTGATTTTGATGAAACTTAACTTTGAAAGAGAAACTACTCCTTTTTATTAGTCTAGAAAAGTATCTATACAAAGCAAAGTCTCTTTCCAAGAAGGCATCTCTAAAAACTCCACAACTGTCGTCCAAAACCTCTTAAGGGGCCAATGATCCTCTCCACTTAGTCAGTTTTCATTTTTAGAGTGTAATTCTAAAATATACCTAAACTTAAGGGATAAGAGGTCTCATCAAGAGTCGGCTTACCATGATCATAAGATTATAACTAAACTAACATTACCAAAACTGCATATCAAAACAGGGTAATGGCTTATGATTATAATAATCAAAAGACAAGGGGTCTCATCACGAGCCAACTTGTTCAGATAAGTTACGAATCAATTGAATGGCATTGTCAATATTGGTCACCAAACGAAGACATTGTCCTTTAGGAAATACAGATGGAAAACTGAAGCAACAAATGAATAACTCCAGAAAATAAAGAAAGAAATAAGTATACTTACGAACTTATCTTTAAAAATTTCATTCCGATTTAAGTGGAATTCTGGGTCATTGCTGGTTAAAAGGTAACCCCGTTGAGGCTACGAACACCTGCTGGCAGCAGAGGCTCTACCTACGACAACGGGGTAAAACAAAAACCAATATGGGGAGAGACTCGTGGCTTTATCTTTAAAAAATCAAGTAAAGACTAATGTAGACGATGTTACTTTTTATAAGAAAAGAATAGTCAAAAGAATGGTAGTCAGGTAGATGATTGTTTTATTAGGAAAACAATAATTTTTACCTTATATTCCATATAGTCTGTTTTATTTTCAAAACTATCTTTATTTTGGAAGTTTTAGAAATTTCAAAAAATTCTCAGAAATAACTGGTTCTTCCAAGTGAATCGCCAATTATTGTGGCATTCAACAACCCCCCATTTAGTAATAATAGTAGTTAACGTTACATTTACTAAATGGGGACCTTTTAAATTTTTATTAAAAAAAACAAAACTTAGCATTTAGTCATTTCTTTTATTTTTGAATAAAGCAAAATAATAATCAAGAATTTTTTGGGAACTACTAAAAACTCACGTTTTCATATATAGCACGTCTAAAAAACCCACTAAAGGAACTTTCAAAAAAACCTCCAAAGTCAAGCAAAGTGTTTAAGATAAGCGCTCCATGGTCTAAATTATCATAAAATCTGAGAAAAAATGGAAGTCCTTAAACTTTTTAGGCTTAAGTCTCGCATAACATGACCCATAAAGAGTTTTCTCTTAAATACGATATAGAAATGTTTGTGAGTTGCGAAATCGTGATGGTGCTTTGGCTTTTATCGCATCACATTTTGAGTATTCAAGCAAACACTTTACACATACCATAAGTTGATATTGTGATATGTGATTTGCGCCCGAACCCACATTGTAGAGTATTAAAAGAAAATATTTCAAGTCCGTCAAGTCTATTTCACAAGAAGAGCCTAGTAAGTAACCATACATGAGATAAATAATGGACATCTTGCATCTCGCATCTCGCAGACACACAACAGGAGGTAAGAATGCTAAAAGGCACACCTTGCGATATTGCTTCGCAACTCGCACAATCGCTATCATCACAATATAATGGCTCGCTACCCTAAAAAATTTTCATCCCATTTTTCAACGCAAACATTTATGAACAATAAAGCTAAGGGATAATGAATCATTAGTGGGCATTAGTGGGAAATAACTGCATTTATGTATGAAAAGCCATTTAGCTTGATACGATATCTTGTTACGTGTGTTCAAATAATGCTTCTTTTACCACCTTTACAAGCTATCTGTGTTATTTCATTTTTACGTTCATCTTTGAGTGTCCGATAGCTTTTGTTCTTCATTTCAGGAAAAACCCACAGAGCGGAGCATTGAGAAGAATGGGGAAGAAAGGCAAGGTTGTAGCCTCTAAGAAGACAAAGATGACTCCCCTGTTCACAAACACCACATGCAACAAAGAGGGAGGAACCTCTATGTGGGACACTATGTACAACATACTGGAGGAGGAACATCTGAGGATTATGGAAACAAATATTACAGTTGATGGTCGAGATTCTTCAGACGCTTCCATGCTAGAGATGGCTTGCTCATTTTTGCACCGCATAGCTGCTCAACAAAAGATAATCCCTTATACCATATGGTAAAATGGGTTATCGATGAAGCATATATTTCAGACAAATAATTCAGGACGAGAAGCCAAGGGGCCATCGGATCTTTCACCCTGGACAATTTACGGCTTATGTACCACCTACCAGAGCCACATGTCATCTAAAACAAGAAATTCATGGAAAATTTTGTTAAAGAGAACAATGACCCAACAGATTGCACCCGTGCCTGGTTGAATAATGAAGAAAAGATCAAGAAAGACAAAAATTGTATGTACACTACTGCATCTATTTGTCCCCCTTATAGTTTTGTTGCGGCTATGTTATGTCGACTCTTTGGTAGACCTGATAGTACCAAGTTCTCCCTGGATTGGTTACCATTAATTGAAGCAATCGTTAACGGAACTATCATGAATTGGGCCCAAATCCTATCAGATAATTTAGAAAAAACAATTATCGAGTATAGAAGGAGAAGAAGCATTGCTTCGATGGTTTACCCTCCCTTTTTTATGAGCACCTATGTTATGGACAGTATTTGTGTTAGTTCAAAGTTCCCCATCATGGGATGGAAATGGACTGTTGAGAATCCACTTCCCAATCACATCTACCACAAGGCCATGTGGGAATCCAATTTTCAACCACATTTTTTCAAGATTTTCCATGGAGTTATGCTCCCTATTTATAAGTGGTTGTATAATTGAGACACCACCAAATTTTCCCAAGAAGCTGAAGTTGAAATCCTCCCAGTGGCCAGATGGTTCAGGGAGGAGACATTTACATATATCAGAGTTTTTGGCAGCATCACCTCCCCCCACATCCTCCCATATTATGTTCCAGATAAATTGATGGCTAGGGAAATAGCCTACCAGACAGCTACTGAGGGAGGAATGAGCCATACATTGAAAGAGTCAAAGAAGGCCATTTGGACTGCATTCCCTGTACAATGCGGAACATTTTCACTACACGACCTGGGACATGCGCTCAAATAAGCAGAGAACATGTTATCTCTGCAATTACTCAAATTCCTTGGATGGCAGTATGACCCATTTGGAACAGTCAAGAATTTCACCACCATGGTGAAAATAAAAGTATTCACCAATGAGGAGGATGCTTTTGATTATATATTTTTGTAGAAAAATACCTATTCAAAGGTGAAACATATGGCCCAACTACTTTTTGACCATGAAGATCTAGAAAAGTTTTACAGTTAGAGAGAAAGAAGGCTTGCAACGTCCCATTGGACCAATTGTTAATTAAACCAATAAGGGAGCCTACTCCCAGCATGACTATAGAAGGTGACTCCAAACAAAACTCCAAATCCAATTCTAGAGTAGAGTCTTAAGAAAAATCTATTGGAGAATTGCGACATTCATCATAGAACGGAAAAAGCAGGAGCATCGAGGATACGACCCAATATACACAGAAGATAACTAAACAAGCTTCAGCCACCAAGCAAGTTGAAATCCCCACTACCTCTGCACAACCAATAAAACCCATGGTAATTGATTTAGAGGAAGATTGGGATAATTTTAATAAAAGTCTTAATATAGAGGAATAGGTGCCAGAGCTACAAACGCTACAACACAAGACAACTCTGAAAATTACAATGGAAGAAAATGCAAATGAACCAGAAGTAGAGCATACCCCTGTCACCCCCACCTCCAAGATAATTCTTAAAATTGAAGAAATACCCCCTCTGGATGTATTCTATATCCCACAACATAAGGTCATGGTGAAAAGGAAAAGAAATAAAAGAAAATTGGACTCTATAGCTGCTACTACCCCCAAAAACGAACTAATGGATGTTCTATAGAAGGACTTGCCAGTTGATCCATCTGCCAACTTAACTAGACTCTCGCAATTTGTAGGCGCTTATGCTACAACGACCATAGATAAAGAAATAGAAGTCCAAACATTGCTTAGAGATAACGAAAACAAAATAACATCGCTTGAGCAATAGTTACAGCAAGTTGAATCCGACCAGTAGGCAGGGATACAGTTTGCCAAGCATCAACAATAATTTGAAAAGATGCAAATAGAACATCGAATCAACATAGCCGAGAAGGAAGCACATGTAGAGACTATAATTGATCTTCATAAAGACAATCCAAAACTTGATCAATTTATCACTAAAGCACTTGCACTTAATTCCCAGTTGACACATAAGAAAGAATCACTGTGCTAGAAGATTTCACACTGGAAATCTTATTGCGAAACAAGTGATAAACTGACAAGTCAAGTCGTAGAAATGCGACTTGAATATGATGAGATATTTAAAAAGGTCTCTGATCACATCACCTGGCAATACAGAGGAGGGGAGAAAATCTGACCTGCCCAAACTAAAACAATCACATAAGGAAATTCTGTTTTCAAGCTGGGATTCTCAAATAAAAGAAGCAAAAAAGGCAATAGCGGACGCAGCAGCAGCAACAAACATTATTATAGAAAATATAAATGAGAATTTGCATGGTGCCAATCTAGTAGCAGAGTCCATTCCAGGGTTCCTTCTAGATACAAAACAACTCGATCAACAATGGAAACAGGCAGCGGAAGACAAAGCATAAGTGATAAGGCAGACGATCAGGCTAGACTGGGAGGCATATTGGCAACATTTGGTCAAGCCTCAGAGCCAATTGATGACCCTGCGATGCCTAACCACATCTTCGGTGAAAATGGCGCCAGCACTAACCGATGTCATATTCGATGGACAATTGAAAGCTGAAGTTGGTCAGCCTACACAACTGAAGCCTCTGGGGGATATCTACGACCTGAAGGATCGAATGGAGCTTAGCTAGTCACCCTGTTTGCTTTAATTTTTGATTTTATCTTTTGCATAAATTGAGGAAATTCGTTTAAACCTCCTCAACTATTTTTGTAATAATCTATTTTTAGCATTATAGTTTTAGTATTTAAACCCCTCTCATGCATTTAGTGAGGGGTCCAGAAATTTTATCAGAAACATTCTTCAGAACATAACTTATGCCCCTTTGAGGAAGTTCTGGTGGAATTAATGGAACGAGATTTATCTTTTACTTGATTTAACATCTTTTACTGAAATTTCACTTATGTACTCTTAGATGATGTTGGGTCACTTGAAATTAGATCAATATTGCTGGAGAATATGAGTAGGACGTATTATTAATGGTACTTTTATCTCTTAATTCTTTTTACTTATAGGTCAAGCAATAACTTATCTTCAAGTTGTTTATGTATGAAAATTTGAATTGTTGATTGCCATTTTTTCACTTCTGGCTGATGATGATCTATAGTTTATGCTGAGTACATGAATGATTTTTATGCGATATATTTCTCACAATCATTTCAACTAACTTTTTATACGAAAAGATTATTATTAAATGGATTCACTTCTCATCGCAATTGAGTCATTTTTATTATCAATTGCTTTCAGACATTATTGTAGATCGCATATATTAGGTTACTCCCAGGATAGTTATATTTAGATAATGTTTTAGATTAGAATAAACTGCACATGATTTTTAGTTTAAATTAGATTAATTTTAGGATAAGAATTATTTCAAATCTCAAACATCACCCCACTTGCACAATCATAAAAATAGATTGGGAAACTAATCCCATCATCCCCAGTTGGAGCCACTACTCCAAACGGAAAAGGAGCTGCCAACCAAGGTCCGGACCAGGTGGTTATCCCCCATTGTTGAGGCAACGATTTTCGGGCCTTCAACACCACCATACAAACTTGTATGATGACTTTCTCTTGCCTCGAGGTCCAATGCTGCAACTTTTCACTTTGATTGTTTGCATCTCTTGCTCTATCTCAGCCCACACATTAGCATCATAACATACCAATATCATCATGATGACCTAATTGCGTACAATAACCTTATGCACAACAACCTTGACCATGAAAATTCTTTCATAACAACATGTAGACACCGACATGCATAACAAATGCATATACAACCATAAACTCATGATGACACATCCCACAATAACATCATCAACCTTCACATGGCGACATCACTACAACCATGATCAACACCATGCAAATGCAACAAGAAAAAGGGCTACAAGCATAAGGAACACATATTGAAATGACATAAATTCATGACCAACACACTGCCCATCCAGTCCGAGGAGTGAACCATGCTCTAATACCATTCTGTAACGCTCTCCTCCCACATCTACCCAAGCAACTAGCCAACCGGGGTAAACATGTGACAAGAGGACACTATGATATGATTCGACCTCCTAAGTCACGTTAAGGAAGTGGAAATGTTGGAAACATACCATACAGAAATTCAACATCAACATTAGGACCCTCAGGAACCAACCCAACCTTTCTTCCAACCAGCACTTGGGTCCCACTGACATTTTGGACCACTTGACCTTTGGACGCTCTCATGCTATGGGCATGTCAACGTCCAGGGACCTATGGAAGTGTTACAAAGCATTTTGTCACTGTCCATGTACTCCCTGTTCCTTGATCCTGGAGGACCTCTACACTGAACCCCACATGCTTTGCCTTCATGAAGAAACTCCCATTGTGTCCCTCTTCATGAGCAGATCAATTCCCTTTTGCACCATTTCCCCTGAAACTTCTGTTTTGCCCAGTTTACAAGAATGATGCTAATGACCTTTGTCATCCCCGCGTCGATGTGCAGAGATTAGCATTGCTTCTCGCACCGATCATAGTGACTGAGTTGTGTTTCAGTCGCGCTGGTCCTGTTTTGGAAAGTTTTTTTAAATTTGGAGCTGAAGCTTCGTAATGGAAGTCTGGTAAATGGTTTCGCTGGATGGGGTCGAGGATGTCAGTTTGGGCTCCTTTCCCCTATAATGATGGAACTACCTCAAGGGATAAGCCTTTCTCCCATGAGAAGAGGATCCATCTCCCATCCATTTTTCTATATAAACCTACCTTCTTCCCAAGCACAAGCTAGTGTTGGAGTGTTGATGTTGGTGTGCTTATGCTATTTTGGTTTGGAGTAGACAACAAGCTATTACTATTTGTAGCTATCTAGTTGTGTGAGGGAGAAGTGTGGTTTGGTTTGAAGTGAAGCCTAAAGGGAAAAGCCTTAAAACTATTGTTGATTGAGGCCATCATGGAATGCAAGCAGAAGTGTGTGGGAACGTGGTCTTGTTAGAGGAGGACTGCAACTTCAAGACAAATGGTTGTAATCTCTCTTTGATATTAATATATGCAACTATCGATTGGTTTCCTACATGTTTTTTCATCTTACATATTCATGGCTTAATGTTTCTTGACTTCTTAAGTAGGTTGAATTACGATTTGTCTATTGTCACGTTTGTTGTTTGCTGGTGTTTACCCATTTCAAGTGCTTGAAGAAGCGAGAGATAACTGGAGTGAGCAAGCAAGGACATCATCAAATAGGATAAGCAGACTAAGAGGTAGGCCCTCTTAATTGGTTCTAACCTCAGGAAATCTTCCATAGAATGTATCTATTGTGGCTAGACCCATTATCGGGCTAGAGGAATTTGTCTGTGTCTGAACTTATAATTTCACTTCACCACAGGAAGCTCTCAAAGGCCTACAAGCCAGCGTCCCAGGACTATTTTTCTCAGTTTTGTGCCGGTTTCCCTAGGATTTAAGCCACATTTTCAGGCCCCAAGCCCAGATCACTGCCCAAAATTGAATGAAACTTTCATAACAGTAAGATAACATGGAAATAATAGTGCTAAAGAAATTACTTGAATAATACCTTGACTGGACCCCTACTAGCCATGACAGACATTTCGTCAAACATATCACGAATATGTAATCTATAAGTATAAATAATAGATATGAGCATAAGGGTCTCATACTTATCTAAGATTCAATATGAGGCATTGTTTCCTTGTCACATTAGTTGTAGTTTCATCCATTAGGCCATAGATACATTGTTCATTCATATACAAGCAAAAACATGATGGGATCCATACATAACCACTATCATAATACATATTCATAACCATAATAATAACAACAAAAATACCAAGGATACAATAGCCATAGAATCCACATATAAAATAGTCTATTACTCATAGAAGTAGAAGGATAAATAACCTCATATTAATGATGCAAAGGCCAACCTGGTATGGGAGTACCATATTCCACCTGACTGTAGAATTTCTAAGCCAAATCTCTCCTCAACCATTCACCCTGGTGCCATATTCCAAGCATGAATGTGGGATCTCATAGAACACATGAATCCAAAACCATTTAGGGCTTCTAGACGCCATCCACCTCAACCCATCAGACAGTGATTCCACCTCATCGTTGGGCATCATAAGACCATCATCAGATTTGTCTCTACCTAAGCTTCCTAGGGCTCTAGAGTGTTTGTTCCAACTCGACTTCCAGGACTAGTAACTCAACCCACAACTTATACTAGGCTCCAGAGTGTTTGTCCAACCAAAGCTACAGGACTAGTAACTCAACCCACATCTTTTTCTAGGCTCCAAAGCGTTTGTACAACCAAGGCTCTAGGACTAGTAACTCAACCCACCTAGGGCTACAGAGCGTTTTTTCAACCAAGGCTCTAAGAATAGTAACTCAACCCAAGTTGTTATAGGACTCTAGAGCATTTTTCCAACCAAGGCTACGAGACTAGTAACTCAACCCAAGCTGTTATAGGGCTCTAGAGTGTTTTTGCAACCAAGGCTACGAGACTAGTAAATCAACCCAAGTTGCTACAGGGCTCTAGAGAATTTTTCCAACTAAGGCTCCAAGAACTAATAACTCAACCCAAGCTAAAGGAAACATGAGAACCAATTAAGAAAACAAAGAAACAAACCCACAACACCATGGCTATCGAGGAAATAACAAGGCTAGGAAAATTCACTGTCAATCCAGGCAATCCTCCATGCCAGTGACAGATCATGATCAATAAACCACATGCATGTGCCATGCATGCCAAAACTAGTGAGGAAAACATACATGCAACTTGGTACCTGAAAGAAAAACTCATTGTAGTTGTTGATCCCGATGCCCTCTTGCGATTTCCTAACCTTCCTTTTCCTTACTCCAAAAATCAAAATATGCCACACTCTCCAAGAGTGCTCCAAGAAATCTCTAGGTATCCAAGAGTATGAGAGAGAGAAAAGAATAGAAGAGAGCTCCACCAAAACCTACCAAAATCTTACCCACTGATCCTCATAAGACTTTTTATCAATGAGACTTATGTTTTCTTCATTTTCCATTATTTTCTTTCATTTTCCTCCTCACATGGAACATGTGACCTTTCACCTTCCTTTTCTCCTAATTTCCATTACTTTCATAAATAAAATTCCAATTAATGCCTCATGCCTTTCCAAATCTTTTTCCACTGCCTTTGCCAATTTTCGTAGCCATAATAAACCGAATGAACACCCACTAGGATGTTTTTCCCACCATTCAGCTTGGAATATGTGTCTAATCACCATGGCCTTATATATTTTTACATGGATTTTTAACCAGGGTTGTTACACATACCTTATTGGTTTCAGTTTTTTCATCTCCTTTAAGCCTCTCCTTTCTAATGTAAAGCCAAACGTCATCTCCAAATTGAATATTGTGGTCAACATGATGCTTATCATGCCTTGTCTTATACTTGGCTTGGGTCTTTTCCAACTGTTCTTGAACCATCTGATGCACCAATTGAACTTGTTCAATGAATCATTTGGCCTTATCAATGTCAATATGACCGTCAATGGCAACATCTTCCCCAAAGATAAAATCTAAATGAGATTTTGGTAAGTAACCAAAGCATGCCTCAAATGGATATGTTTGAGTCAATTAATGTTTTTCTTGGTTATAATCATGTTTAATGTAGTGTAAGTGTTCATCCCAAAGCTTAGGATGTTTGCTGCAATAACTACGAAGAAGATGTACTATTGTTTTGTTCACCACTTCTATCTCAACATCAGTTTTTGGATGGAATGTTGTACTCTTTTTAAACTTGGTGTCCATGAGTCCCCATAAGCTTGACCAAAAGTTCCTGACAAATCAATAATCTCGATCAGAAATAATGGATTTTGGAAAATCAAAATGTACCCATGCATTTTTAAATAACATTTGTGAAGTTTGTTTAGTTGTAACCTGCTTCTTACAAGGCATCAAAGTACACATATTTCTTAAATGATCCACCACAACATAAACATCATCATGATTTTTTTAGACATAGGCAGTCCTCCTACAAAGTCCATAGAAACACTTTCCCAAGGACGGGAAGGGACTAGAAGTGGAATATACAATCCTAACTTTCTATTGTTAGGATTACTTGTAGAACATAAAAAACATCCTCGTACATACCGTGACACACTTTAATTCATTCTAAGCCAATAACGATACCTTTGTAATTGTACAACTGTCTTGCCTACACCAAAATGGCTAGCAATAAGAGAAGTATACGATTCCCTTACGATGCTAACTCTTTCACCCTGTGGAATGCATAGGTTTCCAAGATGATACAAAATTTTATCATGCACATGGTAATCAAATTCCTCTACTTGGTTTCCTTGACACAAAGTTGCATATACATCTTTAAAGTCATCATCTAAAGCATATTGTTAAACCTAGATCTCATGCATGATATAATAATGCTTAAGAATAATTGAAGCACTAATAATTGGTCTAGAAATTATGTCAGCAACCTTGTTATAGATACCTTTCTTATACCTTATCGCCAAGTGGAATTATTGTAAGAAACCCATCCATCTGAAATGCCTCACTTGTTGTAGCTTAGTTTGTGATTGCAAGTATTGCAATGGTTGATGACCACTGTGAATGATAGTTTCCTTTCCCATCAAACAATGTTTCCACTTTTTCACACTTTACACCAATGCCTAAATTTCCTTGTCAAATGTAGGATAGTTAACAACTGCACCATTAAAAGTTTCAAAATGGTAACATATGGTCTTACCATGTTGCATCAAGACCGCTCCCATGGCATAGTCACTTGCATATGTTTGGATCTCAAATAGCTATCTTAAATTAGGAATTGCAAGAACTGGAGTTGTGCTGACTTTATCCTTCAATGAATCGAAGGCTTTATGTTGCTTTCCTCCCTACTAAAAAACATTCTTTACACTTTTCAAGGCATGTAATGTAGTCACAATTGAAGAAAAGTTAGAAATAAAGTTTCTCTAGTATTGGGACACTCCCAAAAATATTCTAACCTCAGATACATTATTCGGCTTAGGAAAATCTACAATGACTTTGACCTTTGAGGGATCTATATTCAATTCACCCCTTCCAACAATATGTCCCAAATACACTAATGAGGTCTTTCCAAATTCATATTTAGATATCTTTAAAACCAACTTTTCTTTCTTCAAGACATCTAAGAATTGCCTAACATGCCTGACATGTTCTTCACAGGTTTTACGAAATATCAATATGTCATCTAAGTATACAATCACAAAATCATCAAGAAAAGGCCTTAAGACAGTATTCATAACTCTCATGAATGTTGCAAGAGCATTACCAAGCCCAAAAGGCATAACTAACCATTCAAACAAACCTTGCTTTGTTTTGAAGGTTGTCTTCCATATGTCTCCTTCAACAATCCTAATCTGATGATAGCCACTTCTCAAGTCCAAGTTAGTGAAATACACAACATCTTTCAACTGATCAAGCAAATCATCAATTCAAGGAAGAGGGTAATGATTATTTGCCGTAATCTTGTTCAAGGCTTTGAAATCCACACACATGCACCATGTACCATCTTTCTTTGGTACTAAAACAATTGGTGACCTGCATGGCGATGTGCTTGGTCTGATGACCCCTTTATCAAGCAACTCTTAGATTTGTTTCTTGATTTTTGCATTCTCCATAACTAACATCCTATACATGCCAATGTTTGGAAGAGGACAATCTTGCTACAATTGAATCTCATGTTGGATTCCTCTTTTAGGAGACAATCCTTTGGGTTCCTGAAACATCTCATGATAGGTGTTAACAACCTCATGCAAATCAGATTTTAAATTTGCATCACATCCTTGGAAAGCTTCGTTTTGAACATTCTCTTTTGTTTTGATCATCAAGAGTATGAAGTTCTTACTAGCATTAACAAGCCTTGTCATTTGTCCAACATTCACAAGTGCTAAATTCAACTTCTTGATATGTGCTCTAACAATATACTCAACCCCATATTTAAACAAATGATATTTGTTCTCATGGTGATGAAAGATGGCTCTCTTATCATATAGATATGGGCTTCCCAAAAAAAAATATACCACAAATGTCAAGTGGAATAACATCAGTCTCTACCTCATCTACAAAGTTTGCAGTGATGGAAAATCTCAATTTACATCTTTTTGTCACATAAAATTTTGCATTGTCACATATCTAACCTAAAGGATAAGTTTTAGGATGTGGAGTAGTTTCCAAATTCAATTTCTTAAAAATGTCTTCTGAAATAAGGTTTCCTTGTGATCCACTCTCAAATATGTATCTATCTTTATATGTTTTGAAATGACTCTAATGTGGAAAAGCTCTATCATTTCTTTTTCATGTTGAGTTTCATTGAGGCTAATTGAAGAACTAGTACTTGCAATAGAGTCCTTACCTTTAAATCCCATGGCTGTGATCTTTGTTTCATCCCCAGAATCAAATCCTAAATCATGTTATGTAGTTACAACATTCTTTTGTTTCTCTTTGTTGTTAAACTTACTGGTTCTCATTTTAGGATGAATTTTCCATCATTGGTCTTCATCATGGCTTTTTTTTAACAATGTTTACATGTGAGTTTTTCTCCCTCTTTCTTGACTTAAGCATTCTTCTTCCCTTTTCCTTTGTCTCCACTCTTGAATGGATTTTTGTTGCCCTCTTGAAGAAAATTCTTCCTCTTTCTTTTAAATGAGTTGCATGTACACAAACTTCATCTAGTTTTGTAGGGTTAAACATGAGAATTGTGTGTCTCAAATAACTATGCAATCCTCAAATGTATTTGAGTAGAGTGTCTTGAGAGGATAAATATATACCCAAAATAAAATGTTTGTTTCTAAATTCTTAAGTATAGCTTTGCACATTTTGACCTTTAGCTTGCCTAAAGTTTTGCCAATCCATGATAGCTTTTTTCATGTATGCTAGTGGATAGAATTGCCTTCTTATTGCAACAACAAAATCATCCCAAGAGGATAAAACCTTACCATGTTTCTTCATGTCCTCTTGAGTTTTGACCTCCCGCCAATAAGTGTTGAACCTTCCAATCTAAGAGAAGTAATCTGGATTTTGGTCTCATCATCCTTGATTCTTTGTATCCTGAAATACACTGCAATCAGACGAACCCAATTATCCAATTTCTCAGCATTTACCTCCCCATTGTACATAGGAAATTCAAAATTTATATAAAGCTTTAGCAAAGAAGTTTTACCATGTCCCTTTGGAGAATTTGGAGGTGTTTTTGAAAGGGTTGAAGAAGTAGAAGAAGATGAGGATGAAGATGAGGATGAGGATGGAGGTGAAGGTGGTGGTTTGTCACCATTCCCTCCATTCCCTTTTGGAGGCTTGTCTCCTTTTCCTCCATCTCCTTTTGGAGGTTTTGAGATTTCTCCATACAACCTTGAATTCCTCTCTTCATAAAGAAACTTTACCATTTCAGACATCTCAAAGAAAGTTTTTCTAAAAGTTCTTTCATCTTGAGACATCCCTTCAGGACCTTCTTTGTGTGCCATGACTATTGAAGCTTGAGGTGTGTTTGTTCTCCTTGAAACAATTTGAGATCTTGGCTCCACAAGTTCTCCTTGTCCTTTTTTAAGCTTCAACCTTGTAGGCATCAGAAAAACAATTGCAAACAAAATCAAACCTTCACAATAACCTTGGGCTATGATACCAAAATTATGTGTAATGTAAACTTGAAGGTGATGGTAAAATTGCAAGTAAAAAATTTATGTATTGTAGGCAATGGATCACTTTGAAAAACACATAAAATTATGGTTTTCAAACTTAGCTAATACCACAAAACAGAGACAATATACCATATCATAAACACATAACAACAAAAATGATAAAGGAGTTCACCCCTCTCCTGGGATACATCTCTTGGTCCATCTTCCAATGATGGGCCTCCTTCATTAAGTGCTCAATTTTATGTTTAAATGTATTTACAGTGCTCAGAATGTAAATATTATGTCTTGAATGGCTTCAGAACTGTCAGAAAACCCTAGTTGGGCTTTTTTTAGGCTTAAATTGGCCAAAACTGAAGAAGTTATGCTCTCTAAAAGTTTTCCCTGCTAACTGCTCTACAAACTAGACTCATTTGCTATCCACCCTACGAATCCACCTTTTTCGGAATTACAGAGTGCCAAATTTACCCCATGCCAATGAGATTGGAATCGTATTGGGTGCAAATTTTTGCCAACTTTAATTGCACAGTGACTCTATAAGTGGATAAGTTTTGTCCATGTGTTAGGTTTCTCATCGTTGGATCTGCACCGGTTCAAATTTCTGCACCAACGGTTAAACCCGCTCATGAATATGGTTAGGTAGTGTTGCATTGTGGTTAGATTTCATAACTTCACGCCTAAACCTTAACTCCACCCGAATCGTGGTTTGCGTTGTGGTAAGGTATCGTGGAACCCGAGTCTCATTTCAAACTTCGCATGTAACCATGGTAATATATATATTAACTATGGCTTGGGTCGGGGTTAAGCCCTAGCCCCAGTGCCCGACCTGTGGTCTCGTGATATGGGGTTAACGGGGACCAGGGATTAACCCCAACCCTATCCCCCAACTGCCTACCACATAAAGTTTAAATATGCATTTAGAACTATAGATAATAAGAATCACCAACAGTCTAATGGTAAGGCATTTTGTTGCCCAACCACCGTTCATGCATTTGAATCTCCCAAAGGCAGTTTGGCCCAAACATAATTTTTTCCACATTTTTTGGAGGCCACGTGCCATCCATCCATTGGCCCACGTGGCCTCCATTCATTGCACCATGTAATATAACCAATAACCAATCAAAATGTAGCAGAAATCGACCAAGATTATGAGGATACTTGGTGATATGCCATTGGTCCTAAAATTCTAGTCAGTCTACCCTGTCACCTTGCCCAGCCAGCATATGGACTACACAATTAGCATACCTACAACCCAACTGCAAAAATTTTAGTTGTTTAGGAAAATGATCAGAACACAATATTAGGATCATACGATATAGGAAAACAATCAGAATGCGATATCGGGAGCATACAATATCGATTTTAAGCGATTCAAGTTGCATTGGATTTAGGGCAGTGAGATCTACATTTTGGCACCAGTTTCGAGAACTTTTAAACACAAATTTTGAGCACTTTACTGATCCCTTGGATCACCTCCAAAGAAGTATACTCGCTATATGCTATGTAGAATCCAAGGCTCGTCACAATACTCCCAAGCCATTTCTAAGCCTAAGCTTAGCCAAAATATTTGCTCCCAAAAGCCTTTTCTATGAGTTATGAGGTTTTATTTATAACAAAGGGTGAGGTGACCCTTGACATTACCCTTTGTGACTCTTTGACTTCCCTCATGACTCTTCGAATTCTTTACAAATAACTCATTACATAGCACGATGACCTTTCACATTCCACTAATGACACTTGGAATTTCACTTACAACATATTTACAAATAATATTACATTTTCCACATGTACCCATGTGAGACAAAATAGGCTAGAGACAGCCTAACAAGACAAAACACTATGACTCCGAAGTTTGGGGAAATACCAACTCGTTAACCTCCACTTGATGCTTCTCGGTCACATATTTATGCCAAGCTTGGTACTGCATGATGGTGTCCCCAACTACCTGATGGTGTCTTCTTGAAAGAGGACTCTTGCCTCCAAGGAATCTAGGTATATTGTCTCAAAACCTGTATCCAAATCATTCTGAAGCATGAGTAGCATGGTGTTGACCTTGACAAGACCACTGATGTACTTCTTCATGTTCTGTGCATTCATCTCCAGAAATTCCTCAGTGGCCTCTTGTCTTAGCTGCTCCACGTACTCATCAATCTCTTGTCGGACTTAGTTATTGTATTTAGCATTGGTGATGGAACCTACATTTATTCACTCTCTTCCTCAGTTGTTAGTCGTTCTGGCTCATCAACCTATATTGGCGCTATTTTCTCTATCATTGCACCTTGCCTTTGTTCTTCTTCCTACTTTTTTCCTTCTCAACTACCATCCTTCCTTTGGTTCTTTTTCTGCTTACTGCGATCTCAGTTTTGCTACCTGCAAGTTCTTCTTTTCTCTCTTCCTCTGCTATGTTGTCTGTGTCCTCTACTTCATTTTTCTTCTGCTGCCAAATATGTCTACATGAAGATTGAATCTGCTTTCACTCTGCAGCTTTGTTCTCCCTTTATTATGTTAACAACTTCCTCTTCCCCTGAGCTTGTACTGGATTTTTTCCTTCTGCCACTGTTGTTGGACTTGCTACCATGTTAATGTTGAATCCTTTTCTACGAACAGTTGAGTTTCCACATATATTGGCGACTAAACTAGCACTTGCTCAACTTCTTCCCCAGTGTTGTTTTCAGTGGTCTCTCTTGAAGCATCTCTCTTTGGTGCCATGGTAAAATTATTGCTTGAGAGAAGTGCTTCACAAGTGTGGTACTTGTGGGACAGAAAGGACACTCATGGAAAGAAAACATTAGCTCTTACAAATCTAACTTCACAGCATGATTAAGCAACAATCAGGGCATTTGATGAGAGGGATTGCACAATTTTAACTGACAGAGGTGGTTGATTTACTGTGGGAACTGCGTAGTCACAACAGTCAGTGTGGAAGCTTGATGACTGGAACTACGCAATGCGAAGTTCAATCTGGGCGAGGGCCTGGGAGAGATTGCGCATTGCATAGTCTCAGTGGCCAAGCTGGGAGACTAGCTCCTCGAATTGCAGAGTGCATAGTTGGAGCCAGGCTAGGACAGGCTCTGCGCAATTCCAGAAGCCAAGGTAGAGGCCTTGAGCTCCAGATTGCGTAGTTCATGTTATGCATAATAAGATCCGGGCAAGGGAAACATAGGTCTACCTAACAGAGTGTGAAAAGCAAGCAGATTCGAAAGATGGTGTGACATTGAGTGCAGATCTAACTAAGTGTAGATGCATGCATTTGAAACAAGTGCAAAAATTGATTAAACGGAAGGAAAACAAAGTATGTGAAGAGAGTCGCCGCAATGGCGACTATTGGTGAAAAAATGGGAAAACTCATGCAACACTTGGGAAAGGAAATATATAACTTGAAACAACACTTCTACAAGCTAAAAAAGTTAAAACAACAACATTTTTTCAAAGAAACGAGTGAAACAACACTCACTTAAGCTAAACAATAAAAAGCGATCGAAAAAGCGACAAAAGATGATAAGAGCAAAAACCACCCAAAAATGCTCTAAAGGCTCTTTGATCTCCTCGGGAATGCTAGAGTTTGATGATCTAATGTACACATGAGCTCTAGAGGCATCCATTACTTAGAATTGAGTAAATTTGAATTTATGATGCACATGCTTGAGATCAAGGACAAAAGGACACTTGGCGGAAACTTATAAGGATAGGAATGTTCCACCTTCGTGAAACTAATAATAGATCCCTACTTCCTAGGGATGTTTTTTTCCCTTTAGTTTTATTTCTTTTCTGGTGGGGAACCTGCCATGCATTGCCTGGGAAAGATTACACAGTTATGGGAAGGACTGAACAACTTTTAGTTCATGCACTACATAGTTTCTTAGCACAACTGATTTTGCGCAGTTTCTGGGTTGAGTGGCTCTAGGCTGCCTCTCATGCTTTGCGCAATTTCTTGGCTCAAGGCTGGATGTCATCTGATGTTATGCAATTCTTGAGTTAAAGGCCCACTGTCATCTTGGACTACACAATTCTCAGGGTCAAGGTTAGTTTCCCTTGAGGATTGCGCAGTTCTCTAAGGTAAGCACAAAACTAGATGAAAACCAAGTCAAGAGATTGAATTGTGGGTTAGATAGTAAAACAAGTAAGAAAACACAATCCAATATGCCAAGGATGAGGCTCAATCAAAGCACAAGTACCTGGATCAGTGCAATATGAGTTTCTTTGATTTAGAAGGGAGGCTCCAAAACAAAGCACAAACAAAAATTTGGAGGGTGGTTGTAGCCGCTACAACATTGGCCACACATTGGTAGAACTCCAACTCTCTGTATGGACCTTTTATAGTGAAAAATGAGTCTAACTCTTCCAGAAGTATTGTTCAGTTCTTTGATAATCATAGCTTATTCACTTATCTTGAGTTAAAGATGTAGTCCCTACCATTCTCTTTATCGACAACACACATACCAAGCCAAGTCAAATTGAATTGTTTCAATTGGGGATGAGGGGTATATAAATGCACAAGTAAAAAATATGGTCGAAGTTTTAATTTCATCTTTGGTGTTTCTCCGTTGTCAGTAGGCCTGGACAGTACCACGCTAGAGTCACTTCAGGAACATGAGCATTTCTATGCTGCCAGCGAGCCTGGATAGTACCCTGACGGAGTTACTTGCTTCACCTCTCTACACAAGAATCCTTTCTCTTCTTTCACCTTTTATTTCATTTTCTATTTTTCTTTCATTTTTCAAAGCACTGTGGATAGGCACTTATTTATTTCATGAGGTGAAAGAGGGATCTCGACATATTGAGAGCAGAAGAGGTTGTCCCTTCATAGAAGGATATTTATATATACCTTTGACATACGTGTTAAGGTTTTCCCCATCTCCTTACTCTACTTGACTGAGTTGACAAGGGTTAACCAAATATATAAAACCGATTAGAGTGGTGGTACTAGTTAAGAGTGCAAGCATCTTGATTTCACCATGACTCTCTCTGAAAGGAACATATTTTCTGTCAAGGTATCCTCGACTAGAAGAAATGTAAGATTCACATAAAGAGAGGGAATAGATAGTTAACCTAATGTTGATAGTTGTACAAGTTCCTCTTGGATTTAACCCTGCTTGTCTAAGAAGACAAACACGGTTTCATGTGGAAAACTAACCTATTGATGCGAAAGCAAATGACAAAGGAAATAAGTAAGACAAAGTAAGAAAATCAAGAAACAATCAAGAAAAGAAAACACTACTCCTACTCCTAACCTAAGCAGAGAATATACCAAGTCAAGCGAAGTGATACTTCCAATGTAGTCATTGACACATTGGTTGGCCCATGTAGGTGAGGGCATGATAAAAAAGAAAGATATGCAAGAAAACCAATAGACAAGAAAGATACAACAATGAAAACCAATACGTCCAAAGCTTGTATGCATCCACAAAAAAAAGAAAGTAAAATGAAAAGCACATGAAAGGCACTTTGCGGATGTATCATGGTGTCATGCTACATTGTGCATGAAAGGCAGGCATGTACACACCTTCGAACTTGAAAAACAAGCAAACATGAAGAAAGAGGAAAACTTTTGTTTCATAACAGTGCTTGCTACATATGACTCCTCCAATGGATGAGAGATAGGATCATGTGATTCTGGTGGAGGATGTGAAAAATCTGAAATAAGTTGATCTTTAATGTGAACAACAAAGTGATAAGGAGCCTGGAAAAATTCAACAAATTTATGATCAGAAGTGGAACTAACCTCAAGGCTATGAGAACTTGACATAACCATCAGCTCAAGTTGAAGTGCCTCGACAGCTTGAGGATTTTCCACTTCATCAGAAGATGGATCATCAAATACCGATGGCTTAGAAAGATAAACAACGGGTGAATCAAAATTGTGATCAGATGAATGAATGAAAAGATCACGTCAACCATGATAAATAAATTCAAGATGAACAACGACATCCTTATGATCTGATGAACCATAAAGAGGGGATGATGGAAAATGAAAATTTTCACCCTCTGTGTTTCCGGAAAGGTAAGATGAGAGATTGGGTGGATCCGAGAAGATAGATTTTTCCTCTCCACAATAAAATGAAGGATTTTCATCCCACGTGTTCTGCGAATGATTGAAAATAGAAACATTTGGAAATGGATTTTCACAAGATGAAACATAAATAGAAGAATCATAGAAGATGTCAAGATAAATTGGACGAGGTGTAGATAGAAGGAGGTCATCCTCCCTCGCATATTCTTGTTCAGACTCCTACACATACTCATCGAAAATGATAGTGCAGGTTCGTCATTCAACACCAACTTTTTCCAGAACTTGATCCTCGTGAACATCACATGTGATATCTGAAATGGATGAAAATGACACACCAAAATACAGAGGATCAAAGGAACCAAAGGACAGAGGCTAAGGAGATAAGACCCTATGACAACCATAGAGCTTGCAGTCCAAATCTGCGCAGAAATCCTAAGCAGGCGGGGTAGGAGGAGATGGTGACAGATCAACAGGTGGATTCTCAAATTCTCCCACCTCGACCTATAGAGCTAGGGTTGATTGATGATAAGGGGACGGAGGGTCACTTGGGACAACAACTTTATCCGTATTTCATTTAGAAGCTCTAGCACCAAGGTATGTTGGGAGAGGTTCGAAATATTTTAACTCATGTGGATTCTCATAAATGTGAACAAGATACTAAAATATTTGATCCAAAAATTTCCAGTCAAATTCATCTTTAGGAAATTCATAATAGTAATGAAGAAAACAATCGTAAAAATGATGAAGAGATTTGTCAGGTGATTTTCACAATTTTTAAATTTTTTTCATTAAGTGCTTTACGGTCATAAATAACGAAAGCACGATATAATTCTCTGAACATGTGATCAAAATAGTGTATAGAGGCTATGGGAAATGCGTGACACCCATTGGTTTGTTCTCCCTTCGAATGTGAAAGCAAACAACCCATAGGAAATGTCATAAGAGGGGACATCATGCCTGTCACAGAAGCCAGCAAAAGAAACTCTGTGCCTGAACAAGGGTGTTCCATTGTCACCATTGAACTTATATTTGGATAAATCACCTATAGTGCCCATCGACACTTCAAAATCAATAGCCTGAGAGAAACATGTCAGGGTTATTATTTCAAAAGAAATCATGAAATACCTACAGAAATTAAAAATAGATTTTAAGGGCTCAGCTTGTCATCTGGCCCTCCTTCTAGAGCCATAAATTTTGATAGTGTTGGACTCGCTAACATTCAAGGGATCTCCCCGATAAGAAGTCCCAACTATACCTCAAATTGTTTGGAGTAGGAGCCCCAACAGTGGGTGGTAGTGTAATTCCTTGAACATGTGATCAAAAGAGTGTATAGAGGCTATGGGAAATGTATGACACCATTTCTTTGTGCGCCCTTCGAATGTGAAAGAAAACAACCCATAGGAAACGTCATCAGAGGGGACATCATGCCTGTCATAGAAGCCAGTGAAGGAAACTGTGTGCCTGAACAAGGGTGTTCCATTGTCACCATTGAACTTATATTTGGATAAGTCATCTATAATGTTCATTGGCACTTCAAAATCAACAGTGTGAGAGAAATATATTGGGGTTATTATTTCAAGGGCTCATCTTGTCATCTAGCCCTCCTTCTAGTGCCATAAATTTTGATAATTCCTGCGAGTTTAGGTGAGTCTAAGGAGAAGAGGAAAATCCAAATATTGGTGGTGGTCTCACTCTATTTCGTGCTCTGAATTGGGAGATCGAAATCTTCTAAGTTAGATTGCTACTAAAAGCTGTTGATTGATGAAATTTTTTGCATAGTCGAATTTACTGGGAAGAGGTCAATCTTCTAGAGGTTGACTTGGTGTGGAGGGAAGGTCTGGTCTTAGTCTATGGTGAAGAGTCCCAAAGAATTCTATTGAAAGGAAGAATTACTTTGACTAGTTTTTCCCCTCAAGGGGGGTTTTGCCCTGGCATGTGCCTACATCTTGTGTTCATTGTGTTATGTGTTGTTGCTTTTGGTAATTGCTTGATGACCTAAAGAAAGAAGATATAACGAATTGTAATAAGAAACATCACAAGTAATTATCAAGATTGAGAAAATATTTACCGCCTTTCTAATTTTCCAATGTGGTATTAGAACTTTGGTGAAGAAAGAAGAAAAAGGCAGATCTATTCATAGCCACTATCTCAGGGAAGGAGTCTATCATATTCAAGGAAGATGTCTAACTTGATCAAGGTTGAGAATAATCTTGAAGGAGCATCTAACATTAGATCCTGGAAGAAGAGGATTGACCTAATCCTTCAGAATAACAAGGTGCTAGATTTGGTAAAATGAAATGTAAAGAAGCCTGCAGAAGAAGCCAGTGATTCCAATAAAGAAAAATTCAAAGATCTATAATTGGTTGCTATGACTCTGATGGTAGAAGGGATAAAATACAATCTTGTCTCATTCATAGCTAACATCGATCATGCTTAGGATATGTATGAATCCTGTTGAAATTGTTCACTATTAAGAACATCGGTCAAGTAGCAAGTTTGAAGAATGAGCTGAGGAATACAAAGATGAAAAAAGAAGATATTGTGGCAACCTTCTTTGTGAAGATAGCTAGACTCAGGGATGATCTCTTGGCCATCGATGAGATTGTTCCAAACAAAGAATTAGTGATCACTACTATATTAGGATTTCCACCCTCTTGGGGTGCATTTTCTTCATGTCTCAACAGTTGGAAGGTAGCTCCCACCTTTGAAGAGTTATGGACCACATTTAGTCAAGAAGAATTAAGGATATCAATGGTTTTCAATCCTAAAGGAGTATCAAATGCTTATGTTGCTCATCATAAAGGAAAGAGATCGAAAGGATCGAGGAAGAAAGTTGACATATCCAAGATAAAGTGCTATCAATGTCATAAGAAGGGTAACTACGAAAGTGACTATCCCAAGAATCCAAAGAATAAGAAGAGAGGAAGAGATCAAGCCAACTTTGCTACAGAAGGAGACTTAAATAAAGTCAAGCCCGAAGAATCTGACATTAGGGACTTACACTATTAAATAATTTGCTTTACATAACTTATTTTATATGTTTTTAACATATCTTTGGAAAAGACATTTTGTATTGTTTTTAAGTTTGTAGGTTTCCCTCAAGCTTTGAAGGGACCTCCAAACAACTCTCAAATATTAGTATCTCATGTCTTTTTAGTTTTGGGTTCACGTACTCATTTAGTTTTTATTTTATTAAAAATTAATCGCCTTTCTCCCTATGTTGTCTTGATTAGGAAAACATCTTAAATAAGGAGGATCTCTCAAGGCAAGGTTAGTCAAGATTCAAAGAACCCTAGACAGGTTCTGAATATCCCTAATTGAAGGGTATGCTAATGTGAATGTCTAAAATCATAAGTTGCTTAGTGATGTTATGAAATGTTAGTTAATTTTTATTGACGATGTCTTGTTTGGGATTTCAGTGTGATTTGAAAATCCTAACTTGTTAGGGTTGAGTGATAAGGTCTAAAATCCAGGAACCTTTGAAGTTTTGGTAATGTTGGTTTTGCTATGTTTCTACATTGGAACCCTATATCATTGGGGTTTGGTGGAATGTGTGATTCTACATTGGAACCATAGCTCATTAGGGTTTGGTGGAATGTGTTAGCAAAACCATTACATTGTCTTAGAAATGTTTCCTTTGGTGCGCGTGTGTGTTTGAATGATCAATCCTTACTATAATCGAATTGATTGTGTGTCTAACTCTTATTGATATTTGTGAAGTTAGGTTTGACTATCTCATGATGTGAAATGTATTTGAATGGTGATGAAGTATAGGCATATAGATATATGTCCTTTTTGGTTGAAGTCCTAGGTTTCTCTAGGTCAAATGTACTTATGTTATTAGACACATGATATGATTATGTATGATTATGATTTCCTAGATATGTGTTGACCTAGTCATTGATGGTCATCAGTGTTAGGATTCAATGAGAGTCCTTGTCTGAGATTCTAGGATGTTGATGTTTGGAAATCTAGGGTGTTATAGAAAAACCCTAGTGAAGTTAAAATTTGTTTCGTATGTGTGATATAACAATATGAAATATATTAGATTATTGTTAAAAATGAAATACTAGCGTTTTGCAGTTAAATCCTAGATTAATGTTGTCTAGTGTGAAATGTAACAATCTGAGATCTATGCATGATTGTTGAGATTGTGGAAATGGAATTCTAAGGTCTTGAAATTAAACCTTAGTCAAAGTAAAATCTCTGGAATATAATGACTTGAGATTTGTATAAGACTATTGAATTTGTAAAAATTGGAATTATAGGGTTTTGGAGTTGAACCTTAGTCGAAGTAGAAATCTCTGATAAGTGTCGACTATATGATATTTTGAGATTTGTGAAGAGATTTTTGAAATCTAAATTTTGGCTATGTTTGATGATTACTCAGAAATCTAGGGTTTGCAAACTAACCCTAGTGGTAGTTGGTCATGATAGTGACTGATTGATGGTTGATTGAAAATCTAGGGGTTTGGAACTAACTATAGTGGAAGCTAGTCAGGTTAATGATTAAGATGTGATTGACTTTGATTCTTGTGTATGAAATCTAGGATTTATATGAATCCCTAGTGAGAAGTCTAACATATGTATTTTGAAAGCTTGTTAGATACTTTATAGATCTATATTTGTGTGAATGATTTCGAGGGTTTTCTATATGTTGTAGTAAGGTATGTGATGCCTTTGGAAGACTTATTTAAACCCTAGATGGAATGAATGTTGTTATGAAATAGTCTAGAGTTTATAAAGTCCCTAGAAAGATGTTGAAGATTATATGTCTCTTGTTTGTAATTGAGTTTGGGTATCTGATATGTATAAAGATGAACTGATTAAATGATTTTGATATGGTTGACATCATGCTTATATATATTTTATTGTACTTGCTATTGAAGTTGTGCAGGGACACAATATTCAACTTGGTGAAGATGCTCATTAATATGATAAGCATGATGGGGATGATGATAACTCTGATGAAATGGTTGGAAGCCATGAAATATTCTCCAATGTCAAAAATAAGAAGTTGATCTCCTATAGGAAGCATGAATAGAAGAGATATACCTAAGATTAAGAGGGAGTCTGAATAAAGAGGTGTTCCTGGTTAAGAGGGAGTGGCATATATGGTTCTCTGCTTCATGTTTCATGCACTAGACCAGGACTAACAACCGTAATTCTGAGTGAAGGCCATGAATAAGAAAAGGAAATTGGAGAATGCAGTTTGAAGTGTTTCTGAAAGAAGGAAAGCATGATCCAACTGAAGAATATGTTTTTGCATATGAAGTAGGAAGAAAAATGTATGATTAAGGAATCTTATGTCAAAGATTTGGTTGATAGTCCTACTATGGAAAGTTGAGAAGCAACATCTGTTACCTAGAAGACCCCATAGGTTTGTATTTGATTATGTACATGTGAAAGTATGTTATTGATTGGGGTTGTCTTTGTACAAGTGAATCTCTCGAAGGATTTGATAGCATGCTGGTTACCAATCAGTTTGACTGGGGGAGATTGGTCATTCTTGATCTGTTGGATCAAGGGGTGTTGAGGCTTTGCAAGTGAAAGATTTACTAGGGAGACATCTGGTGACACTTTGTGTTGATGTTTGAGTCCTCGAAGTTGGAAAGTTGGTGTTGATTATTGAGCTATGTTTTGTATACACACTTGGATTTTTGGGTTGGTGGTTAGCAAGTAAGCCTGATGGTACCTAGAGGGGCTGAAAGCTTGAGTCCACCTTAGTCCCACTTGGATAGATTTCCTTGGTCATGAATCTAGTCCATGGCATTTCAGTGTCTAAATTGTTGAGTGACTGGTTGGATAGATTTCCCTGGTCAAGAATCTAGTCCATGGCATTGCAGTGCCTAAAGTTCTTCATGGTTCATATAGATTGAGATCTTTCATTGTATATGTACATTATGAATACATCCCTAATTAAGAGGGGGTGTTGGAAAAGGTAACTATGTTCGGTCTTCAATAATGTACTTGAGTCATTATGTAATGTACTTGTCAAAAGAATAACGAAGATAATTTATTATTATTATTATTATTGTGACTTATTAAAGCATGGGTTTCATGCTTGGGTCACCATGTTTTAGGTCAAAGTCCCCATTGAGGAATTCTAGGATTTATTATGAGTCTTTAGAATTATTGTACTTTTAAAGAGACCCTTCTTAGGCTTTTGAATCATTTAAAAAGGTTTAGTATTGAGTAAAATATGAATTATGGAACCTCCACACCATGTCGGCCTAAGGGAAGATCAAGTTAGCCTAAGGACCCATTCGACCCGAAAAGAAGCCTATAAAAGGAAGGACATGGAATTCATTTGTAGCATCACTTCTCATTCTATCTGTACTGGGAAGAAGTGAGAAATTTTGTTTGCTAGGAAGAAGTGTGAAGTAGGAAGCTGGGAAATTCTATTGTCGGGAAGCCAAAATGAATGCAAGTTTGGGTGAGTCTAAGGAGAAGAGAAAAATCGATTTTTTGGTGGTGGTCTCACCCTATTTCATGCTCTGGATTGGGAGATCAAAGTCTTCCAAGTTGGACTGTTGTCGAAAGCTGTTCGTTGCTGCATAGTCGAAGTTATTGGGAAGAGGTCAATCTTCTGGAGGCTGACTTGGTGTGGAGGAAATGTCTGGTCTTGGGATAGGGTGAAGAGTCTCAAAGAATATTATTTAAAGGAATAATTACTTTGACTGGGTTTTCCCCTTGGAGAGGGTTTTTCCCTGGCATGTGCCTACATCTTTTGTTCATTGTGTTATGCGCTGCCACTTTGGAAATTGCTTGATGATCTAAAGAAAGAAGATATAAAGAATCGTAATAATAAGAAACATCACAAGTAATTATCAAGATCAAGAAAATATTTACTGCCTTTCTGATTTTCCAACACGAAGAGTCAAGTGCGATGCATGGGGGTTGTAACACAGGGAAGGGAAAAGGAAACATGCCCCTTATAAGCCTGTAATAGTATGCATCTTGAAAGGAACACATAAGCGAAATGACATCACAAGCTAAAATGTGGAATGGACCACAAATTAAAACTGATGGGTTAATCCGAAAACACGCATTCAACATGATTCCTATAATTTCATACAAAGTAGTTCATAAGCGAATGTGTAAGTTAAAGAACATACATTGCTAAAGCAACCAGACTAGTTGAACTACAATAACAATATATGCATGAAAGTGTCGGCTTTGATATTATTATTTTAAGTGAAATTTCCATCCATACATACACCATTGACGACCACTAACCCCAATAGTGGAACATTTTAGTCAACAACACCTGCTCTTTCAAAGAAGTATACTCGCTCTATGTCGTGGAGAAGCCAAGGCTCGTCACAATACTCCCAAGCCTTTTCTAAGCCTAAGCCTAGCTAATTAAGATTCCCCTTTGTGACTCTTTGACTTCCCTCATGACTCTTCAACTTATTTACAAATAACTCATTACATTACATGATGACCTTTCACATTCCACTAATGACACTTGGAATTTCACTTACAAAATATGTAGAAATAATATTACATTTTTCACATGTACCTAAGTGAGACAAAATAGGGTAGAGACAACCTAACAAGACAAAACACTATGAATCTGAAGTTTGGGGAAAGACTAACTCAACAACCTCCACTGGATGCTTCTTGGTCACATATTGATGCCAAGCTTGGTACTACATGATGGTGTCCCCATCTGCTTGATGGTGTCTTTCTGAAAGCAGACTCCTGCCTCCATGGTGTCCAGGTATATGGTCTCGAAACCTATATCCAACTCATTCTGAAGCATGAGCAACATGGTGTTGACCTTGACAGGACCATCGATGTACTTCTACATGTCGTTTGTGTTCAGCTCCAAGTCTTCCCTGGTGGCCTCTCGTCTTTGCTGTTCCATGTACTCATCGATCTCTAGCCGGACTTAATTCTTGTTTTTAGCATCGACGAGGGAACCTAATTCTGTTCACTCTCTTCATTAGCTACTAGATGTTTTAGCTCATTAACTTATATTGGCACTATTTGCTCTATCATTATGCCTTTCATTTGTTCTTCTTCATGCTTCTTTCTTTCTCAGCTCCTGTCCTTCCTTCAGTTCTTGTTCTGCTTGTTGCGATCTCAGTTCTGCTACTTGCAAGTTATACTTTTCTCTCTTCCTCTGCTATGATGTTTGTGTCCTCTCCTTCCTTTTACTTCTGCTTCCAAAGCTACTTTCATGAATATTGAATCCATTTTCACTCTGCGGATTTGTTCTCCCTTTATTATGTCAACAACTTCCTCTTTCCCTGATCTTACTCTGGATTGTTGCCTTCTGCCACTGCTGTTAGACTTGCTGCCATGTTAGTGTTGACTCCTTTTCTATGAATAGTTGAGTATCCTCATATATTGGTGAGTAAATTAATGCTTTCTAAACTGCTTCCCTAGTGCTACTTTCAATGGTCTCTCTTGAAGCAGCTCTCTTTAGTACAATGGTAAAATTATTGTTGGAGAGAAGTGTTTCATGAGTGTGGTACCTGTGGGATAGAAAGGACACTCATGGCAAGCAAACATTATCTCTTACAAATATAATTTCACAACATGATCAAGCAGCAATCAGGGCATTTGATGAGAGGGATTGCATAATTTTCACTGACAGGGGTGGCTGATTGACTGTGGGAACTACGCACTGTGCAGTCCCAACAATCAGTGTGGAAGCTTAATGACTAGAACTGTACAATGCATAGTTCAATCTGGGCCAGGGCTTAGGAGAGACTATGCATTGCATAGTATCAATGGCCAAGTTGGGAGACTAGATCCTAGAACTACGCAATGTGCAGTTGGAGCCAAGCTAGGACAAGCTTTACGCAATTACAGAAGCCAAGGTAGAGGCCTTGAGCTCTAGATTACGTAGTGCATTCTATGCATAGTGAGATTCGAGCAAGGGGAACCTAGATCTTCCCAAGGGACTGTGAAAAAAAAGTAGATCTGAAAGTTGGTGTGAGGCTGAGTGTAGATCTGACTAAGTGTAGATGCATGCATGTGAAACAAGTGCAACAATTGATTAAACTAAAGGAAAATGAAGCATGTGAAGAGAGTCACTACAACAACGACCATTGGTGAAAAAATGGGAAAACTCATGCGACACCTGGGAAAGGAAATCTATAACTTGGAACAACACTTCTACAATCTAAAACAAGTTAAAATGCCAACAATCATTCAAAGAAACAAGTGAAATGACACTCACACAAGCTAAACAACAAAAATCGACCGAAAAAGCAGTAAAAGATGATAAAAGAAAAACTCGCCCGGAAAAGCGACAACAATGCTCTGAAGGCTCCTTAATTTCCTCGGGAATGCTAGATCTTGATGATTGAATGTACAAATGAGTTCTAGAGGCATCCATTACATAGAATTGAGCAAATTTGAATTTATGACGCGCATACCTGAGATCAAGGACAAAAGCGACACTTGGCGGAAAATTCTAAAGATAACAATGTGCCACCTTCGAGAATCTAATAATAGATCCCCACTTCTTAGGGATGATTGTTTCCCTTTAGTTTTCTTTCTTTTCTGGGGGGGAAAACCTGCCATGCATTGCTAGAAAATATTGCACATTTTCGGGAAGGACTGGGCCACTCTTTGGCTTATGCACTGCATAGTTTCTGAGCACAATTGGTTATGCACAATTTTTGGGTTGAGTGGCTTTGGGATGTCTTTAATGATCTGTGCAATTTCCCAGCTCAATGTTGGTTTTCATCTGATGTTGCACAATTCTTGAGTTGAAGGCTCATTGTCGGCTTAGACTATCAAATTCCTCAAAGCAAGGCTAATTGCCCTTAAGGATTGTGCAGTTCTCTAAGACAAGCCCAAAACTATATGAAAACCAAGTCAAGAGATCTAGATAGTAAACCAAGCAAACACAAGCCACGATGAAAAGGATGAGGCTCAATCAAAGCACAAGTACTTGGATCAATGCAAGATGAGCTGTTGTGATTTAGAAGGGAGGCTCCAAAACGAAGCATAGGCAAGATTTTGGAGGGTGGTTGTAGTCGCCACAACAGATGGTTTTTCCCATGGTTTTTTGTAGATCCATTCAAGGGAACCACAATTATGTTCTAATCCAAGGTTAACAAATTAGGGATTTATGAATGCTTTGACATGTACTTATAACATTGAAATGAATATAATGAAAACTCAATCTAGTTTTCCTAGTTTTGGGTTCAAGGAGAAAAATATCAATGTATATTTTATGTCCTTGCCATTGTATATTTTTTTTTGTTTTTAAGAATTCATTTGCTGGTAATTTTTGTAGGGGTTTAAAACCTCAACCTGGCAACAACTTTCATGTTGGAAGTCATTCAATCGTTTCTCCTGCACCCCAGAGACTATGAGCGGGAATCAAATTGGTTGAGAAACGATGTGGAAAGAGCATTGGAGGTCTAGGCTAGGGGTCTTGGGCATTCCTTCATTGAATCACTAAGGAGTCAGATGTCGAGGGGCGGAAATCGCACCTGCAGTATCACGAAAGAGTGGAACTAGTAGAAAATGGTGGAGCAAACTTATGGAGTGGTTGCAATGTTAATTCTCTATGGTTTCAAGACTTGTATAATGTGTGATTGCATGGAGGGATTTGGCCACTCCATCCACCCTCTTTAATTCCTTGAGAGATAGTAGGGTGGCGGGCCCTCTCCCCACACCCTCCACTGGCTCACTTTCCAGCACCCCCGTCAAGGCAAAGATTTCCTTTCCTTTATAATAATAATAAAAATGTTTTTTTCGCTAAATGGCTCTCCACAATGTAGTGTGAGGGGAGACCTTGTCACGTGAAGTTACATTTAAAAATAATAAAATAATACTTACATTGACAAGTTATAAAATAATTAATAACAAAAAGAATGAATAATCGTAATAAACAAAATATTTCAATTTCCATATTAATTTTACATCAAACTTTCTATATAGAGATAAATTAATTAACACTAAAAAATCAAATAAAATAAATTTAATATTTAGGATTAGGTAGAGATGTATTTCCTTCACTACTTAATATGAAGTTGAGAGACAACACATATGTGTAATTCATTATAAGTTTAGTTGACATGTAACATTTAAAACAAAAAAATTATTAACAACAATTTTTTTACAATAAGTTATAAATAATATAATTTTATATCAACTTTATATAGAGAAAAATAAAATAAAATAATTATTATTATTATTTTCATTTTCCATTGTGATGGAGATTCATAATTTATTCCATCCTTAATATGAATTTTATATTATTGTTTAAATGAGAGAGTGTGCATTCTTATTGCATTAATAAGTTCTTTATAATTAAAGATATGATAGAGATTTGAAATTTCTTCAATATTTAATATGGAGTTAACATTTAAAAGTATTAATAAAAAAATTAATTCAAGAATATATAGAGAGAGATATGTAACATTTTAAAAATTACGGTCTTGAGAGTTAGCTTAGTTGGTCCACTGCTTGTCTTCAGACTTAGTTCTTGAGTCATATTTCATGTGTGCGGTACTAATATTTTATGGACTTAGTGGTCGTAAAAAAAACCATTTAAAAAAATATTAATAACAAAAATAATTCTATATATTATACAAAATAAGTGAAAATTAAGAATTTCTTATAGTTAAAACATGTTGTTAGTGTATTTTTCGAAACCATCATAGATCTATCTTAATTCCAGAAATACCAAGAAAAAAGAGGAATCAAACCTCAAATTTCAATTTAATTACCAATATGGATAGTAGAGTTTAAAGTCTAAAAAATATCCATAAAATATTTTTAATGGTAGTGAGGATAAAGAGTTGACATTTTTCAAAGTAGTAGCGTCCTTATTTTTTTAATTTAATTAAAAACACTATAAATTATATATATAATCACTGAGGAGCCAAACCCATACGAGGGAAATCCCACCTGCAACATGGTGAAAGAGAAGAATTGGTAGAAAATGGTGGAGGAGACTTGTGGAGTTGCCATGTTAATTCTCTATGGTTTCAATACTTGTAGCATGTGTAATTGCATGGAGGGAATTGGCCATGCCATCAACCCTATTTAATGCCTTGAGACCCCCTCCACTAGCTCATTTTCCAATACTTCCATCAACTGAAAAATTTCTTTCTTTTATAATAATAAAAGAAATGCTTTCTTCCCAAAAAGGAAATAATACTTACATTGACAAGTTAAAAAATAATTAATAACAAAAAAATCATTAGTCATCATAAACAAAATACTTACTTCAATTTCCATCTTAATTTTACATCAAACTTTCTATTTAGAGATAAAGTAATTAAAACTAAAAAATAAAATAAAATAAATTTACTTTTTAGTAAGAGGGAGATATGTAATTCCTTCACTAGTTAATACGAAATTCACAAATAACATGTAATTTTTTTTTTATTGATGCTACATATGTGTCATTCATCATAGGTTTAGTTGACATTTTAACATTTAAAACAAAAAATATGTAATAACAAATTTTTTACTATAAGTTATAAATTATTATCAATTTTATATAGAGAAAAATTAAAATAATAATAATAATAAATATTATTATTTTCACTTTCCACTGTGAAAAAGATGCCTAATTTATTCCATTCTTTAATATGGAATTTTATATTAATATTTAAAGGAGAGTGTGTGTATTTTTATTGCATTAATAAGTTCTTTCTAATTCAAGGTATGATAGAGATTTGAAATTTCTTCAATATTTAATATGGAATTAACGATTTAAAATCTATTAAAAAAATTAATTCAAGAATATATAGACAAAGAGATATGTAACATTTTAAAAATTATAGTCGTGAGAATTAGCTTAGTTTAGCTTGAGCCGCTAGGAAGCGATCCTTGTAGGTACATCTTTCAAATACATTTAGGTTAGATATGTCTAGTACTAATATTCCATGGACTTAGTGGCCCTAAAAAAAAAACCATTTAAAAAAATACTCATAACAAAAATAATTCTATATATTACACAAAATAAGTGAAAATTAAAAATTTCTTATAGTTAAAACATTTTATTTGTGTGTTGTTCCAAACCATCATAGAACAATCTTAACTCCATAAATACCAAGAAAAAAGAGGAATCAAACCTCTCTAGATAGTTTTAAAATTTTAATTTAATTACCAATATGGATGTTAGAGTTTGTTTAATCTCTAAAGAATATCCATAAAATATTTTTAGTGGAAGCGGGGATAAAGAGTTGAGATTTATCAAAGTAGTAATGTCCTTTTTTTTTTCAATTTAATTAAAAATACTATAAAATTATATATAAAATCACTAAGGACCAAAGGTTGACGGGGAAATCCCACCTGCAACATGGTGAAAGAGCAGAAATGGTAGAAAATGGTGGAGCGGACCTATGGAGCCATTTCCATGTTAATTCTCTATGGTTTCAAGATTTGTAGCATGTGTCACTGCATGAAGGGAGTTGGCCAAACCATCCACCCTCTTTAATGCCTTGAGAGACAGTTGGGTGGCAGGGCTTCTCCCCACCCTTTCCACTAGCTCATTTTCCAACACCTCCATCAATATAAATATTTCCTTTCTTTTATAATAATTAAAAAAATGTTTTCTTCCCTCAATTAGTATGAATGAAAACATTGTAAAGTAAAGTTAGATTTAAAAATAATAAAATAATATTTATATTGACAAGTTAAAAAATAATTAATAACAAAAAAATCATTAGTCATCATAAACTAAATACTTCAATTTCCATCTTAATTTTACATCAAACTTTTTATATGGAGATAAAATAATTAAAACTAAAAAATAAAATAAAATATATTTATTTTTTAATATGAAGGAGATATGTCATCTTTCACTACTTAATATGAATTTGACAAATAACATGTAAAAATAATATTATTGATACTACATATGTGTAATTCATTATTTGTGTAGTTGACATGTAACATTTTAAAAAAATAGTAATAATAATAATAACAAAAAATTAGTTTATTATAATGTATAAATAACATAATTTTATATCAATTTTATATAGAGAAAAATAAAATTATTATTATTTTCACTTTCCATGGTGAAAAAGATGCATAATTTATTTCACTCTTAATATGGATGTCATATTAATATTTAAAAGAGAGTGTGCATATTCCATTAATAATCTTTTTCTAATTGAAGGTATGATAGTGAAATTTGGTCAATCCTTAATATGGAGTTAACATTTAAAAGATATTAATAACCAAGTTAATTCAAAAAGATATATAGAGAGATATGTAACATTTTAAAATTTGTAGTTTCGAGAGTTGACTGAGTCCCCATCGTCACACTTAGTGGTTGAGCTTGCAGGAAGTGATCCTTTCAGATGTATATCTTTCAAGTACATTTACTAAAAAAACCACCATTTATAAAAATATTAATAACCAAGAGATTTCTATATATTATACAAAAAAAAGTGAAAAATAAAAATTTCTTATAGTTAAAACATTTTAATAGCATATTGTTAAAAACCATCATAAACTTATTTAAAAAAAAAAAAAATTAAACCTTATGGTTTTAAAATTTTAATTTAATTAACAATATAGATGATAGAGTTTAATCTCTAAAGAATATCCATAAAATATTAACAATGCCGAAATAAATAACAAGAACCATGCAATTATAGGTGCCACCTACAATCACATCAAATTATTGCCTAAAAAACCTTCTGGCCAACATAATAGCCTGCAAACCATACCATATAAATAAACCAGAGTTACCTCTAAAAACTCACTAAACGGGTTTCAACTAATGCCGACTCACATGGTTTAAAGTAATGCCCATTACAAACTAGCTTTAATAAAACACTCCATCACCAAAAAAAACACGCTTGCCCTAATAGATTCTTTAATTTATATATTTTTTTCAACTCATTTAATTTAATTTATATGTAGTTTTTTAAATATAATAGAATTTATTTAAAAAATAATATATATATATATATATATTTTTTTTTTTAATATGAAAAAACATATATATGATATATATATATTTTAATATGAAAAAACAAAAAAATTGGTATCTAATTTAATTGTAATCTTAGAAAGAAATTATGATTATTATAGTTTTTTTTAATAAAAAATAAGTAAAAATAAAATCACAATTGCAAATATGTAACTTCTCTCACCATGACTTCTGAATTAATCATGGATCTTTGATCTTTTGATCGATGTACGTATTTCATAATAAATGCCTTGTGATTAGGTTCCTCTTTGGCCCTTTTTCTTTCTGTAGTGGGAGCTGTCCGCGCAGAGCGCGATAGAATAGGGATGAAGCTGCCATTCTAGGGTTCTGGGGTTCTGCCAGGGCCAGGAGTCCTTACTGGGTCTAGCAACCCTACCGTGCGCTACAGTAACCAAGGAATGTTGTTACAACTTTTGTTCCGTCAGTGTATGTCTGGCCAACATTAAATTCTAATTCTCAGAGAACCCATGGAACCCCCGGGTCCTAGTTCAGTTTCACGGCGGTTAAACCCCGTGTACAAGATATCTGGAAATTCGAATGAAGCAAACCAGAAGGAACAGAAAATTGGAATGATTCGCCAAAGAATAGAGGAAACAGAATTTGCGTGGGATTAAATGCGCCGCCTGGCACATGACACGCGCCTGCAGGGTTTTACCGCCATCGATAATATCGCGTGTGACGGCATTTAATTCGTGTATCGACCTTGAATAGTGTTTTCGTGCGCTGAGCCGCCTGCATTGCACAATTAATTAATTTACCATAATGACTGCGGGTGCCTGCAACCCTTGCAGGCGGCTGCCATTTACTCTCTATTTTGTACGTCCCGCAAGGATGAAAATGATGCCCTCATTATCCCACCCCCACTTCGTGTAAACGACATGACATGACAATTATACTTTGAATTTTCATACCATCGGTATTCTTTTTCTCATCTTAAATTTGAATTTGACATCCGAAGAGATTTCGTAGGAGGCAGGAGTGTTGCAGAGGCAGCGTTCTTGTGGTTATCATTATTATTCCGTTTTCTGTGCTGTAAATTCAGCAATGGTCAGGACCTGGAAATATGCGATAGGCTGCTTCGCATACCTTCTTCTCATCAGCTTCGGCATCCTTTTCTTCTTAGTATGTTCAGGTTGGTTCTGATTCAATTCTTTCACTTTCTATGCTGTGTGGTTAATAGGCTAATCATGAAGGTCTGTGTACAAGGTTTGTACAAGGACAGATCCATATTAGCTTCAGATCTGCGATGTTATGTTGCTAAAGGAATTGTAAACCTCGACGTGTCTTAAACCCTTACAGAGAAACCTCTTAAATTTTTCTTACAGCCTTTTCTCAGTCTTAGGGTTTCTGGAATGTCCAAATTTAAGTAGATTGTCATGAAGGCATTGATGCTTACAAGAAATTCTTAGAATGGTTATTGTGGAAAAGCTGGTACACTGTAAGCGATTATAGGATTATTAATAGAAAGAAGTTTCTACGGAACGAGGGTGTATTTGTGTGGTTAGATTTTTGTATTAATTTTTGTGTTAAATTTGCATGGCTGACTATTCTTTCTACAGGTTCTAAGAATATGATTAAAATTGAAGGATACCATGCCATGCCCGAGGGAATGCTTGGCTTCCGGGGAAATACTGAGGCATCGAGGTATAGAAGTCGCAGATTACTTGGTATGTGCAGCAAGGGTTTGTTGTGCTATCTTCTGACATCTGAATACATATTTGATATTAGGTTACAGGGTGGTTTATATACACATGGATCCTAGTCATTTCATCTTCATCTTCATTCCGAGTTTTATGTGATGTTAGGTTACATGGTGGTTTACATAGAGACATAGATCCTATGTATATCATCTTCATTTCACCCAGGATTTCTTCATTTAAGTCAGGATTTATGTGATATCAGGTTACATGGTGGTTTACATACACACATAGATCCTAGGTATACCGTCTTCATTTAACTCAGGATTTATGTGATATTAGGTTACAGGGTGGTTTACATACAGACATAGATCCTAGGTATATCATCTTCATTTCACTAAGGATTTCTTCATTTAAGTCAGGATTTATATAATATTAGGTTACATGGTGGTTTACATACACATATAGATCCTAGGTATATCATCTTCATTTAACTAAGAATTTATTATATTAATAGTTCATAGCGTATTTAAAATGTCTAGCAATTGATAATGAATAAATGACACTGCAGCATTACTTGAGGTTTTTAATTATTCTTAGAGCTTAATAGAGTTTTTTAATCCATCTTTTGGGGTTTTACAGATATTATCCTAGCACTTCAGAGATGTGGGTTTCCAATAATAATCAGACATCCTTGATACCCTACTCCTGATCTAGAGAACCGCACTTCTTTGAGCAGGTCACCTATGATAAAACAAGAAGATAAACACAGTATAATTCACGAGTTTGGAGAGCAGACTTTAACCTCTGTAAATTTCTTGCGTCTCTAAACCAGATTCCATCTTCCATTATCCTAATTGAGATCCATTACCAGTATACCACCTTCAATTATGCTGATTATTTAATCTAAAACGGTACCATAAGAAATTTGAACCTTGATAATCTCTAAATGTGAACTCAAAATATTAGCCAAACTGTTTTTTATATGGATTAAAGATTAATAACTTTAACCAGGCAAATTAATCTATCACGACCTCAGTACTCTTTTCATATTATGTTCACATTGTAGATCATTTTCCATCATTGTTTGCTTTTATGAACTTCCTCTTACTGACAATAGGAGGAAAGTGAAAGTGGTCTTTGTTTCTATGTATTGTAAATCTCACGATCTTGTAAATTCAATGATTGTTGAAGAGTGGACTTCATATTTTATCTGCATGTCTGAGAACATCCACCATTATAAAACAATCATTTTTAACTCATCTAAGAAATAATCCCTTAAATGAAGTGCACCAGATCCCCAAAAATGGCTCTCTGAGATCGTCTGATTAGCATTATCTATGTACTTGGAATATTGTTTTCACTGAAACCTGGTATATGATCAATATCCACACGATATTTGTACTCTAATTCAAGGATCAATACAAATCCCAAACCTTGGAGTTGAATGTCTATTGATACAAATATCCAGAATTTGGCTGGTCAGCTCTAGTTATTCTTTTCATTTACAAACGATCACGTCATTTGATGTAATTGCTCATTTAGGGTTTTGCCTCTGAATTTATTTTCTGCAGATACTTGTACGAGGAGGGACATTAGTATTTCTCAGAGCCGGGATTCTACTCCTGGCATTCCCGAATACATGGTTCAGATTGTCAATACTTGCATTTCTGGGTGCGCGCCATACGACGTTCATTTGCATTGTGCCTGGTTTGCTTCTGCTAAAATGGTGAATCCTAAAATTTTCAAGCGGATTGCCTATGATAACTGCCTCGTCAATGAGGGGAAGCCTCTGAAGCCAAGTCAAATGCTGAGTTTCACATATTCAAATACTTTTATGTACCCCCTAACTTTCAAGTCAGCCAAGTTTTGTTAGATAAACACCCTGAGAATTATTCGAGTCCAGTGCCTCGTTGATGGAAATATATTATAATTTGTACAAAGGCAGTACATATGGTATTTATCTTTAGAAATGAATGGCACCATAGGACTGGGCAGAAAATTTCATGGTCCATTTAAGGTGTAACCGTATATCAATAATGTGATATGCAAATTTCATGGTACAATTTTTACTTGAACTTTCATATCCCACCTCATGAGCAGTTCAGTTTGCAAGAATAAGATTTTGTAGTGTGCAGGTCTCCATGAGTGAATTGATGTCTTTATTACCGTGAAAGAGCTCAAAAGACACATCGAAAATTAAAGGTCTTAATTCAAATTTCCTGAACTTTTTGGGATAGAAATATTTTCTTTCCTTAAACCTAGATGTTAGTTTTATTTTCAGCCATTCATATTTGATCTGCAGTAAACATTTATCATCATTATCAATATTTCAGCTATAATGAATACGATATACGCATTGATCCTAGAAATCCCCACTTCCAACGCATTTCTTCCATACAAAGTGCAGTCAGGAATCAATCTCTTGACTAGTGAATATATAGACTCCACAAAAAAAGTAATAATCATACAAGAAATCGCACACTAACGCCTTTATGGAAGACAGTTTGGGCACAAAATTAACAGTCATTAACACGTGAATTGTCGAGCATATATCTGGTACTTTGAAGGCTCTCTGGAACACAATTCTAAACCAATATTAAACTGGCCTACGGTTATGAACAATGCTTCCTTATCTATTATAAGGACTTAGGGATCAATTCTACGCATATTACGGACTCGCATCTGCTTCTTAAAGTGCGATAATTACTATATCGTAACTCAAACGCCAACGGGGATGATACCGCAAACGTTCTGTAATTACTATATCGTGTGTCCTGCAACGTCGTCTACTTCCGTTTCCTTTTATATATATATATATGGAAATGATAAAAATAATTTACTAAAAAGAACTTCAGTTATTAAAGCCAGTTATACATTTATTAAGAAGAATTTATATAAAAAGATTTAATCCAAAATATTAATATAGTTTAAATGAATGCACTATTTTATTTGAAGATGTTTATTTATCATATATATTTTAAATGTTTTTTATTTTTATAATTAATTATATTAGCACTTTTATTCCAACGATATTTAAGGTGTTACGTTATGATGAAGAATGGCCCTTGTTATTTTTATTTATAATTAATTTATAAAGTGTATTTTTGGTTTATAATTAAGTATCTTTTTTTGCAATTATATTATCTTTATGCCCAAGGGTTTAGAACAAGAACAAGGTTGTGGGGTACAATCCGTTGTCGAACCCGCTCTTGAAGCGCGTTCTGGGTCGCAGTGCATCGGGGAGCGACTCCAGGGGTGCGCTCTCAAAATTCTTTCGTGTGGGAGTAAATTTGGGGGTGTGTTTTTAAAAACAAATTGTTTTGTGCCAATTAAAGAGTGGTAGGGTTATTGAAGATTGGAAATAAGAATTTGGCCTTAGTGTTGATATGTAGTTCATGGTAATGTTAAATTTTTAAAATAAAAGTGACATTTTTTTATTATTTTTTATTTTCAATCTTTTAATTAAATTTTTAACATTACCATGAAATGACTCTAGATGTTTGAGAATGGTTTAGACCTCATTGAATTTCATGTTTTCAAGATTGTCCTAGGACACTCATGTTTTCAAGATTGTCCTATTGCAATGTTGCCATTGAATTTTGTCATGTACTATGGTATGGAACTTGTATTTAATCAAGAGAACCAAGCACTCTATGTGGAGAAGACTCAATAATCAACATCACCTAAGGTACTAGGGCATGGAACTTGTATTTATTTAGGAGCACCAAGCCCTCTATGTGGGAGAGACTCCCAATAATCAAGAGCACGAAAGACTCCCAATAATCAAGAGCATATAGGGTATTAGGGTATGGAACTTGTATTTAATCGGGGGCACCAAGGTTGTTTGATTATGTAGGAGGGGAGTGAGATTCCCAATAAATGAGACAAGAATTTAGAATTTTTTATGGTAAGAGGGTTAAGCAATGGATAATAGATTTACTTGTCTTTTCTAATTATTAGTATTTTTTTTAACTATTGACTCGTTCATATTTATTATGGTATTTTTTGTAAACAATATATGACAATTTAAGTTTGAAGTTGACATTTATAACTGGTTGATAAAGAATTATGAATATGATGAGTTGTGAAAGTTGAAAGTTGAAATATTTCATTTCACGTTAGATGTTCTTTGTTATCATTTGGTTAATGGGTAATGGTTAAAAGTACAAGTTAAACTTTTGTGATCAATGATGCTAAATGTCATATATCGAATTTTGAAAGCTTGCTAAGATTGATGAATCATGAGACTTGATATGTTGTATGTTCCTAACTTGTGGATGTGGTTGATGAAAATTATAACTTTTAGATGATTGATGTTACAAGGTTCAATCCATGTTTTTTATATCTAGTTTATCATTTTATATGTTTTTGTTGACATATATGCATCAGAATATATAAAAATATATATTATATAAAAAAATCGTTTCCAAACTTGGAGCTTTTGAAAATGTCGCTCCTTGCTTTCGCTCCTACTCTCAAGTAACGTTGGTTTAGAATAGATGGTGATAGGGTGTACTATGAAAGCACTTCGTGATGTGAAGGTCATTGGTTTGTGATGTTAAAGGTTAGTGTGGCCACACTAAGTGCAATCAGGTGATAGATTTTAACACCTTCGATTCCCTTAAATCATCTCAAAATTTACACAATTAAGCAAAAATAATTATACTATCTTTATATATATTTTTCAATATATGTATTTTTTGTAATTCATTTTTTTAAGTGTAATATTAATATGAGAGTATAATGTTAAAAAAAAATAAGCATATGTTACGAGAGTAATTTTAAGTTGTAATAATCATAGGGAATATAACAATGCATATATCTTTAAAAGAAGTGTTACACTCTTAAAGTTAATACTCATAAATTTTATAGTTATTATATCTTAAATTTAATATTTGTAATTATTATATTTTTTAAACGATTTAATTATGATTGATGGTTTATAGGTTATGTTTGGATACTTGTTATTAAAAGATGATGAAAATAATGTTTATAAGGGATAATTATAGGAAATCTTTCAAAAATGATGTAAACAAATACACATGAATAATAATAGTTATAGGTTTTATATTAACAAAAAGGTTAGATTATGGGTTAGAACTTTTGCAATAGTGTTTTGAGATTTAATCATCAAAGTATTTATCCCTCCATACAATCAAAAAGCCATTTTTGGTACTGAAATCCTTGTAAAAAAAAGTTATTATTGATAACTTGACAAAAGGTACCTAGGATGAAACTATGTTTGCAAGGAAACATAAGACAAAGTAAGATAATGAGAGAACCAACAAAAAAAACTACGACATCCATCATCAATACAACCATTGTTGGGAGGATCAGCTCCTCGGTAGTGCTGAACTTTTTCTTCTTCTTTTGAGTGAAACTATAGCCAATGCCACCTTGACCAATTTTAGCGTTTTTAGTGACAATTTTCTATTAACGTAATTGTTGAAATTAATGGAGAATGTATTATTGGAGAAAGTTCGTTCATTAGTTGTGTGCGAGTCTTAGTTTAGGAATTAGTTCCTACATTCTAGGTGGTTGTTCTAATTCCTATTTGCATATAAACTATATATTTTTGATGATTAATGATGAAGTGTAGAGGGAGAGGCAATGTCTATAGTTTCTTGAATATATAGTCGTTTATTCCATATGGTTGTTTATTCCATTTTTAACCATACCTTGGTCATTGAGGAAAGAAATATCCTCTGAGATCCCATTCAACGAGAATTCCCAATATTGTTAAGGTGTTGAAGCAATTTTGCTTCCAGAAAGAGTTAAAAAAATTGTCGTTGCTTCTCTACCATATCATCTTTGTCATTGCCTAGCCTCCAACAAGGCCTTAGCTAAGTATAGAATTTTGTCAAATACCAAAGTGTCCTAATTAGGCTTTGAGGGCTTTGAAGAATCTGCCATGGTTAGAGTAATCCACTAAGAGCAAGTAAGACGCAAAGAACAAGTTGAACCACTGAAATAGGTGCCCCGTAGATTCCCAAGAGGGCCCAACTATCAATAAATAGACTACACATGGACGTTGGCACAAGTCAAATTCAAATGCTATATGAAACAGATTAAAAATAATAATAACAAAATACGTAATGTTGGCCATATTTGAGAGGAAACTCCTATTTCCAACCCCATAGAAAAGTAAATGCTCCCTGACATGCAAGGCAAATAATTTTAGCCTTCTGAGTGACAGCACGAAAATCAAGATAGCAGCCTGGAGAGAGAGGGCTAAACCTATTTGCCTTGCATGTCAGACAGCATTTAATTTTCTATAGAGTTGGAAATAGGAATTTCCATATTTGAGACGCTGTATATGTGCATAGACATTTAAATTCGATGGCTAACATATTGGTAAAAAATAATTCCTCCCTCGAGCAAAATAGAATAAAAAAGGAATTCATGGTTTAATAAATGATCCTATTCCTTAATCAGGCTTAGTTTCCCAAATTTTTTGAACGACACCTAGATGTTGGTGGGTGTCAGACCTATTTGTGTTTTATATACCTAATTTTTTTTTTTTGAAAATGACAAGCCGAATAGAGGTGATATATATATACCTAGTGTTTAATAAATTTACGGGCATTGTCACACTTGTAATAATGCATCTCTTGTCCATAGGTGCACTAATATGCACATAAATACATTGAACGTTGGATATAATATATTTGTATTAAGAAATCAAAAAGTCTATTTTTTATTTTTATTTTTTTTAATTTATAAGATTTTTTTTTTTTTTTTTTTTTTTATTCGAATATATATATATATAACAGAAAACCAATATCAAACATTGAGGAATTCCAGTTTGCAATGCAACCTTGCTTAAAAGATAAAATATATATATATATATACAGAAACCCAATATCAAAAACATTGGAGGAATTCCAGTTGCAAATGCAACCTTGCTTAAAAGATAAAATAAAAGTCATACTTGTAATTTCTTTTGGAAATGAAATTATTAGGTGATTGGAGGCCTTTCATTTCTGAAAAGAGTCCTAGTAGTTTAATGATATCATTAATGGTTTAATTGTAACTTAAAAATTATTTTAAAAAACAAATTATTATATTTTGATATATTTAAATATTTTTATAAAAAATAATTAATATTAATTAATATTATATATAATATTGTAAATAATAAAAAAAATTATAATAAATTAATTGAGAAGTTTGTTAGCAAATAATTTCATGTAATAATTATATTTAAAAACAATAAAAATAATATTTTAAATTAATAAATTAACCAAATAGCAATAACAAAAATCTATGGGAGAGATTTTGTTATGTAATCTTTATTTAAAAATAATAAAAAATAATATTTTAAATTAACAATAAAAAATAGAATTAAAATATTTCAATTTGCAACTTTATTTTACATAATTTTTATATAGAAATATAAAGCAACTAAAAGTAAGAAAAATAAAATTATCTTTTAATATGATGAAGATAGAGATGGGTAAAAAAAAAATTTAATTACATTTTTAATATGAAAAAAATGTAATTTTTTCATT
>APFE030427883.1:78869-90723 GCA_000404065.3 Pinus taeda
TTTTTACTTGCCATAACTAGGGAGTTGTGTACTTTATTTTATTTTTAATATGGAGTTGATATATAGGATTTTAAAAATATCTATAAATAAAATATTTCAATAGGCTTTCCATAACTAAGGAGTTGTGTACTTTATTTCATTTTTAATATGGAGTTGATATATAAGATTTTAAAAATATCTATAAATAAAACAAGATTAAGAGAATTTCTTAATCTAGTTGCTTTCTATTTCAATGTATGAGAGAGATTTGTAATTTTTTCAATGCTTAATATATATCTGATTTGTAATATTTTTGAAAATATTAATAATAAAAATAATTAATGTGGGCGTCCACTAAAAAATAAATACCAGAGAGCATGTTTTAACATTTTAATGTGGAGAAGATGAATTAATATATATGTCAACTACATATATATTATATCGGGTCTAGATCCATCTAAACTCTGGATCTACTAAGCATCAAGAGATCAAACTTCTTGAGATGCAAACTTTTTGATCTCTTGGTTTTTGGTATATTCAAAATTAAGACGAATCTAGACTCATGTAAAAATCACTAATGCAACACACTATTTTATTTCAAATTAATTATAGAAAAAATATATATAATAAATTAAATTATTAAACACTAAAAGTAAAGAAAAATATATATAATTATAAAATATAAATAGATAAGTAATAAGTTAATATATGATATATATTTATATAATTTAAATGTTTTAAAATAAAGTAAATTGCAATAAAGATATTAAAATTTTTAAATTATTATGAAAAAAAATTTAATTTAAAAAATTAAATTAAATATTGTCATTAATGTACATAATTTGATAGCTTTTTTAATAAATTTTAAATTATATGAAAATAAAATTAAATTTAAAAAAATAAATTAAATATTTGTTATTAAATGCTATCATTAATTTGATAGCTTTTATATAATAAAAAATTAGGTCAATTTCTAAATTTAAAAGTATTAGTATAAGTTAATAAATTTATTAAAAGTTAATAATTTTATTAAAATAATATTTATAACTTAAAAAGCATTTTATTAGTGTTTTTAGGGCAATTAAAATATAAATCATAAATTATATAACAAAAAAATAATCTAATTATGATTATAATAAAATAAATATATTTAAAATGTGATGATTAAATGGAATTTTAAAAAAATGAATATATATTATTATTAAAAAGTTAATAATAAAAATTGTTAATTATGTGATTTATTTCACTAGTTTTGATCTCACTTCTTCACCTTGTGAGCATCACCTGATGCAATGAGTGCTGAGTGAACTATTCAAAAATCATGAGAAATTAGTCGGTTACCACTGTCTCTCATGGAAATGGTCTTATATAAATAACTTACTTAACGCATTTAAATCTTAAAAAATGATATCTAATATATGATTGATAAAATGATGACTAACTAACAACATGATAAATTATAATATTTTTAATATATATTTATTACAATGACTTTCTATTTATTAATATATTTTAATATATGTAATTAAATATAATATTAATAAATTAAATATATTCATTGGTCTTTATAGTCATTTTAAAATATACATAATTATTTGAAAGAAACACTAACTTAATTATGACGGGTTACAGAGCAGTTTTTTATCCCAGTGTATGATGACTCAGAGAGTGAGAAGTGTATGATGACTCAGAGAGTGAGAGTGAAGAATTCGGCACGGAAAAGGAGAAAGATGAGCCAGTGAATGGAAAACGCGGTAGGAACAGGAGAACAGTGGGGAACAGGACCATGAAAAGAGGAAGAGAGGATGGCGGAGGTACTCAGGAACGGGAGGCCGGAGAGGAGAGCGGGAGATGGGTACGAGGACGAGGGTGACGAGGCAGGGGCGGCCAGAGGAGACGGGGAGAAGCAGAAGGAAGAAGCAGGAAAGGCCGAAACTGCAGAGAAGGAACGGTGGAAGATGGAGAGACCAACGCAGCAGGAACAGGCAGGAAGGGAAGGAAAACGATAGGGAGAAAAGTGCAGGCAGCTGAGAGAGCTTACTGTGAGAAGACCAATCCGAAAATTAGAAGAATAATTGAACATTGGGAAGAGGAGGCTATTCAGGCTCAGTTTGAGGAGGAAATGGAGGATTGGGTGTATCTTCTGCCGGATCCAGGTCATACCCATGGCCGAATGACCTTATATAAACAATCTCTGCACGTATATTGGGTAATGAAGAGGCTTATGGCCAAGGCTATGGAACAAGTAGCCTTGGAAATGGCAGAATTATCCCAGGGGATCCCAAATCTGAAAAAGGAGCTGAGGAACATTCAAATCACCTTGCTCATGCAGGATAAGAGGCTGGAAGAAATTCAGCAACAGATACAGGCGAGTGGCTTGGGAATAAAGAAGGAGCAGGAGCAGCAGGAAGACACAGGGGACCAGTAAAGAAGAGGCATGTTTTTTGAGTTTTTTAAAAAAGTCTAGTTCTAGTTTATATTAGCTATGAGTAGGATCTTTGTTCATTTTTATATGCAGTCAGATGATAGTAGTAACAGATATAAGGCCGATGTATATAAACCCTGGAAAGATAGACTGAAAACTTTCTTTTTTTGGCTAGCTATTAAAAACTACAGGTGGTCAAGATACCCGGTTTCCCCTCGGGGCGGGTTGAGACCGCCACAAAATTGTAGTGGTTTCAAATTTTGATAATAGAAAAAAAAGTATCTCCCAAGCTTAAAAAAACACTAACTTAATTATGACATTATTATATTATGATTTTGTGTTGTTATTCATGGTGATATTAAAAAGCAATACTAACTTAATTTTGACATTATTATATTATGATTTTGTGTTGTTCTTCATGGTGATATTAAAAAGCATTTAAAATTTTTATTTTAACTTTAAATTGGAAGTCTCGATAATGGAGATTATAATATTAAAGGTCAATCATCTACATTTCTTATATGAAAAGCATGTGGTCTCTTGACGATTTAATGGGTATTGGGCTAAGGTTATAGAAAATTGTGGGGTCTTTTATAATTCTATTTTTATATTGTGACCGTGACAATTATTGAAATGGGAATATGAATTTGTGTCTCCAATATATCAATCCATTTTTGGAATTTAACAATGTTAGCGGACATAGAGGATGTTGGGAAGTCTTTAGACATTTGCATCACATCATATTTTGAGAGAGCTTTGGTAGGGTTATATATATATTTATTAAGAGATTTCATTGATGCTTTTTAGATACTATTTCATTCACATTTTATCAAGATAAATTTTATTAATGGTTTTTAGATATATGGATTATTTTAAAATATATGTATGTACTACGAACATTTTTACTAATATGGACTTTACTAAGAATCTTTTAAACAATTTATTTATTAAATGGACATTTTTTTTATTAAGATGGACTTTACTAAGGGTCTTTCAAACAATTTGTGTATTAAATAGATTTTTTTTAATAAATTTAGGTATTAAATTATAAGAATGCAAGTTGAATATGTCACTTTTAGGATAATTACTAGCTTCTTATCCCCATACTCATGCTTATTCACTATGACAAAGAGACATAAACAAAATAAAAAGGTTAAAAGTAATGATGATAAAAGTGAGTTTCAATGATTGTGAATACCTGCCTCTAAGGGACGATTTGATTGACGATCATCATGTTATGAAGTCTTTGTAAAGTTTGAGGTTTAAAGTTCAATTCTCTCTTGATTAATCGAATGGGTTGTGTATAGGGGTGTTTATGAGTTCACCTAGAGGTTATTACGCCAAGGTCATAGGGGAAATGTGTAGGTGTAATGTAAGCAAGTATGTATGTCAACATGATATGTCAATGTAACTGAAAGTAAGTATGATATTTATGCGAATATGAGCTATTTTCAAGGATTTTATTTTTGGATTAAAATTTTGCTACACAAATATCTAAAAATCATGTATGAATATTGGAACCATATCCATAAATTGTGGCATAAAATATGTAATGCAGTTATCCACATGGTACTATATTATGCAAAAGCTACAATAAAACCTTCAAGTTATGGTCCAATCAAATGTTTGAAAATTAGTTTTTTTAATAATATTAAAAAATAAATATTTAGTTTTCAAAATTAAATTGCATTGGTCAATGTTAAACTAATAATGGTCTATCAACAAATCAATTGCTAGAGTCCCTTGACAAGAAATAATAATGATTTTGTAACCATATTTAAAGTTAAATAATAAGCACATAGAAACTTATAATAATAATGTAACCATTGATATTCACCCCATTTTATCATGGATATTATTAACTTGTAAATAGGCTTTGATACAATACCATGTGCTAATATCATGGCTTAACAATACCACATGCTCAAAAACCATAACTCATTTCACAATCAAAATATTTTATAGATATTTTATTTTAATTTAATATATAATATTTTTTTGATTAAATCTAAAAGATAAAAGGTTATACTTTTGAGATATATTTAAACCCTCTACCCTCACTAATATTAAAAATATTTGGTGGATATTCCATAGAGATTAGATCAAGGTTTTAATAAAATGAAAAATAAGAATATTTTTATATGTAGAGATGTGAAATTTATATAATATCGGCTTAAATTCATCTTAACTCTGGATCTACCAATCGCCCAGCGAGATCAAATGTTTTGAGATGAAAACATCTTTTAAAGTGAATCAGTAAATATAAAATTAATAATTAAACCAACCTAGATCCATCTTAACTCTGTATCTACTAAGTGCCGAGAGGGATCAAAACCAGCCTAGATCCATCTTAACTTTGGATCTGCTTAATGTCGAGAGGGATCAAATCACTTTTCACTCAAAAATGGGTTTGCATATTGAGAGATTTGATCCCTCTCAGTGTTTGGTAGATCGGGAGTTAAAATGTATCTACGCTGGTAGTGATAGTGATCTCAAGTAAGTATGAGTGCAACCAAGTTTTGATTCCTCTAGACATTTAAAAAAAAGGATTGTAAATAGCAACATAGAAATCCCTTCCCTCTTCAAGTAAGTAGCATCAGGAAAATTTTGAGTTCAACGATGGGCTTCAAAACAAAATATATGTTTTCAACATTACCTTTAAAAAAACCAACTTCAAAATAAAACATATTTTATCAACATCAACATTAAAAAAACCAATATGATTCATGATGATGTCAACCATAAGACTACATAGTTTTGGAGGGAAATAAATAAAACTTTTTTTGTTTTAATCATACTATAGGATTCATGATGATGATGATGTCAACCATCAAACTACATAGTTTTGGAGGGAAAGAAAGAAAACTATTTTTGTTTTAATCATACCTTTTATTTACATCTTTATATGTTTACTCAAATTTTATTTGTAGGCATTTTTTGGATATAGAATTAAAGTTTAATCCAAAAAAACGTCCACTTTGCATACATTTGATAGACACATAGTGAGATACACTAGAAATACATGGGGGGAAATGAATTATTTCACCTTTCTTAATATAGTTTCATTGCATTTCACTATGAGTCTATCAAAAGTATGTAGAGTGGGCTCTCGTTGAAAGTGAAATTGTGGGTCTATCAAAATGATGTAGAGTGGGTACTTGTTAAACTCATATTTTAGTTTTGTATTTAAGGAGTATATCAAATCTAAGTAAATCTATAAAGAGATAAGTCCAAAATACATTTAAAATAACACTAAAGGAAATTTCAGCGTAAAAGTGGCCTCTTAAGGAAAAATAATAAAATAATGGTTATGAATTTTGGAGGGAAAAGAAGAAAACTACTTTTTAATTGTATTTTTGGCATATCTCCTTATTGGTTTATTCAAATTTTAAGTGTAGAAATTTGTTGGATGCGGAATTAAATTCCACATCTAATGAGTACCCATCATGCTTAACTTGAGATGACCCACATTGATAAAAATTGAAGATACATTAAAAAAATTGTGTTAAACACGTTTTTTATTTATTTATTGTATCTACATTTCTTCTTATCAATGTGGGTCTTCTCAAAAGTATACATGATGCATATTCATAGAATGTGGAATTTAATTTCGCATCCAACGAGTGTCTACACTTAAAATTTGAGTAACCCGGTTGGGTGGTTGAAACCGACTGTAATATTTGCAGCAACAACAAAAGGAATTGGAAAATGTAGCAGTATGTTGGTAAAGTATTCAGGAGCAAGGCCATTGTGGGACACCAGTACCTAATAGTGTCCATTGATTTCCATGAGCATGTTATGACCAGTATGATGGTTTTAAGGTAGGGATATGCCTTGGTTTTTGTATCTTCCGATGTGAGGAAGCCTTGCCAAGGGATGGACTACCCGGGATGGGGGTGCCAACGAAACTTGGAAGGTGTGTGTCTGCACAGAAGGGGGTGACTAAATTTCCCGAGGGACTTTGTAGTTGATAAGGGAAAGTCGGGGATATATTTGTTTTTCTCATTAGCATTACCAGATGGAATTATATGTATATTGGGAGTGCACCCTGGAACAATGAGTCAATAATTGTTCACTGAGAGGACAAGTGGCACCAGATTGTAGCGCTGGAAATTGGATGCATCTTTGACATTGGCAGTGGATTCTAGACTTCCTGGGAAGGAGGTGAATCTTGGTATTACTTTGAGGGTGGATGTGTGAGCCTCTGGATTCGCTTGTTGCGAATGTAGGCATTGTATATTTTTATTTGTTGGTTGAGAAAATGTGCATATGTGTATATGTGTGTATTATTGTAAATACCGTATCAAGATGGATTTTTAAAGCTCCATAGGCAATATGATTATTTGTTGGGTGACTCAAATGTGTATGTGTGTATATGTGGTTATTATTGTAAATACGATAATGAGTTATATTATAAAGCTCATGTAAACAATATGTTTGTCATGTTTTAAGAGATGGTCATTTTAAATACTGCAACAAGCTATGTTATAAAACTTGATGGGAAATATGTTTTGTTTTCAGCAGTCTTGTTGGTTATAGGTGTCATTGAACACCGAGGATGGTGTTCCCCCAAGGGGGGGGTTCTATAACAATCCTGGTTAAAAATTGATGTAAAATATATAAGACCATGGTCATGGGACACTTATTCCAAGTTGGATGGTGGGAAAAACATCCTAGTGGGTGTTTATTCGGTTTATTATGGCTAAGGAAATTGGTAAAGGCAATGACAAAGGCTTTAGAAATGCATGAGGAATTTATTAGCATTTTATTTAAGAAAATAATGGAAATTAGGAGAAAAGGAAAGTGAGAGGTCACAGATTGCATGTGAGGAGTAAATTGAGGGAAAATAATGGAAAATGAAGAAAATAGAGGCCTCATTAATAAAAAGGCTTTTGAGGATCAGTGGGTAGGCTTGGTCAATGTAAGCTTGGTCAGTTTAGTTTTGGAGCTCTCTCTCTATTCTCTCTCTCTCATACTCTTGGGCACTTAGAATTTTCTTGGAGCACACTTTGAGAGTGTGGCATACTTGGAGCTTTGGAGCAAGAAGGCAAAGGAAGAGAAGTAAATCATAAGAGGACATCGAGATCAGCAGCTACAGTGGGTTTTTCTTGCAGGTATCAAGTTGCATATATGTTTTCCTCACTAGTTTTGGCATGCATGGAACATGCATGTGGTTTATTGGTCATGATTTGTCACTGACATGGAGGATTGCCTGGATTGACAGTGGATTTTCCTTGCCTTTCCATTTCCTGGATAGTCATAGTGTTGTGATTTCATTTTCTTTGTTTTCTGGTTGGTTCACATGTTTCCTTAGCTTGGGTTGAGTTACTAGTCCTGGAAGCCTTGGTTGGACAAACGCTCGAGATTGGTTTGAATTACTAGTCCTGGAAGCCTTGGTTGAAAAAATGCTCTGCAAGCCCGACGATAGTTATGGGTTGAGTCACTAGTCCTGGAATTTGGTTTGAAACAAACGCTCTAGAGCCCTGGAAGGCTTAGGTAGGGACCAATTTGATGATGGTTTTGTGATGTCTAAATATGAGGTGGAATCATTGTTTGATGGGTTGAGGTGGTTTGGCCTCTGGAAGCCATGTATGGTTTTGATTGATGTGTTTTATGAGATACCACATTCATGCTTGGAATATGACACGGGGGTGAATGAATGAAGAGATATTTGGCTCAGGCATTCTAGGGTTGGGTGGAACGTGGTAATCCCATACCAGGTTAGATTTTGCATCATTAATATGAGGTTATTTCTCCTTGTTATCTCATGAGTATTATACTAGTTTATATGTGGATTATATGGATGTTGTTTCTTTAGTATTTATGTTGTTATTATGTTGGTTATGAATATGTATTATGACAATGGCTATGTATGGCTCTCATAATGTTTTACTTGTAATTGAATGAACAATGTATATATGGCTTAATGGATGAAATGTAGCTAAAGTGATAAGGAAACAATACCTCATAGCGAATATTAAATAAGTATGAGACTCCTATGATTAGATCTGTCATTTACACCTGTAAATTGCATTGTTGCCAAGTGTTTGACAAAATTTCAATCTCGTTTGGGGATGATCGAGCTTAGTCATGGAATTAGTTTTTGGTTTATTAGTCTTGTCATCATGTGTTTAATGGATTTTGGAAGTTACATCAAGTTCTGGACAGTGGCCGAAATTATAGGCTTGAAAAGTGCCTTAAATTCCCCGGACTCTGCCACAGGCCTACTGGAAATAGTCCTTAGAAGAAGGCATGTAGGCTCGTGGGAGCGTCTAGATCTCCTTGGATGTTGGCATGCCCATAGCATGGGAGCGTCGAGAGGTCAAGAGGTCTAACACCTCAATGAGACCCAAGGGATGGTTAGCAGAAAGGTTGGGATGGTTCCTATTGTTGATGTTGATGGTTTGTATGGTGTGTTTCTGTCGGTTCCACTTCCTTAACGTGACTTAGGAGGTTGAATTATCTCATAGTAGCCTCTCGTCACATGTTTACCCTAGTTGTACAATTACTTGGGTAGATGTGGGAGGAGGGTGTTACACCAAATCTATCTTATCCTTTTAGTACTATAGTTGAAAACAACCTCCAACTAATCTTCAAATATCAACTTGGTTGCAACCATCCTCAGAAATCAAATACTATCCAAAGAAAATTTTACTATTGGAAATTTATTTTCTTTAAACTTGTGTGAAAAATATGATCACCCACTCCTCTCATAGCTTTTATTACTTTGACACCATGTTAATTTCCTGAATACTAGATCTTATTTATATCCCAAGCAATTTTTTATGACCTAGAAATTTGTTTAACCTAGTAAATTAATTTATGAATTTGTTGAATAAGGATGCACTAATATTTTAACAATAAAATTTGACAACATAAGCGCAAGTAGAAAATCAATCTCACAACAAAAAATTAAACCCCCCAATTTATCCTTCACGTTTATTTGTTATAATAAATAAGGCACACTTACAAGGAAAATGACCCACATAGAAATACAATTATTTTACAACAAACATAACCTGGAAAACTCTGCTCCTTGAAAATTCGATCTGCACTTTTTATTGGCTTCTTCTCACTCATTGGGCCCTCTAGACGTAAACCTCCACTTACATGTGTGGCCTTGGCATTCCTTATTTCTCAGAGATGTGGAATATGTGATAATCCTCTTGCACATACAACCTCCCTTGCACACTCCTTGGTTCATCTGACATCCCTATAGATAATCTCAGTCATACTAGCATCCCTCTACAAACTTTTGGTGCTCAAACACTCGTACAACGTCAACCTCCATTAATTTCCGTTCTCTACAATTTGTAGTTTTAAGCCTTTCCTTCTCTTAATCCTTGAGTCTCTCACTCCTCACTCAATAAAATATCTCTCTCAATTATGAAAATAAATTGCAATTGTGTTGCATTTTAGTCCTTAGGATGTTGTTATAATATTTCATTGAGATAGATCTCTACCCTAATATCCAAAGTGATATATGGATAGGATTAAATCCTAACCCACTTGAGATCAACTATTGATATTATATCTCAATCACTAAAGTGAATAATCCACTTTTCCTTATAAAACCTTAGCCCAATAGCCAACATTAATCAATCAACCAAGCAATGAGTTTTTCCTGAGTTAGACTTACAAAAACTATCATAATAAATATTCAATCAACATGAGAAACATCCTTGGAAGGTATTGGAATACAGTTGCATGCTTGATACTTAATCTATGTATAAGTACTTGTTTGTTCTATCATTATCAATAGTTACTGATTATCAAATCCCTTATAGCTTAAGTCATTAAGGATAGGGGTATACAACAATATTGGATTTTGATTAAAGATGGAAAGCTTTGAAAAGGAGTTTGAAATTATGGACAAGAAAATCAAATCATTTTGGACACATATGTTTTCAGAGTAAGATTTTAGGCCTTAGCTAATAAAGGAAAATTGGAAAGGACAGAAAGAGGATTATATGTTAGCTAGATTCAAAAGGAAATCCTTCAAACCTACTTGATAGGATAGAAAACATATGGTAAAATATTCAAATGAATCCAATAGTATGCAAGAAGTCAAGTTAGACAATCTTCACATGAACCTCATAGTTCTAAAGCCAATATAAAGTTAATATAAAATTGATTCTAGAGAAATATATTCTTTAATACCAAATAGGCCAGTAATAAATACCATACTCATTTCTAAAGCATTTAAAGTAAATACCTTACTAATAATATTCATAATAATCCAAAAAAAAAAAAACTAGAAAAATATCAAGTATTTGAACTAAGACATTACTTGGAATTATATTCAAAGGTAATCACTAAAACAATGTTGAGAATAAATTTTTGATATTTATCTTCATAATTGAAAAAAATATCCATAACATAAAGACTCAGAATAAAAGCTCTTGATTTATTGAGAAGAACTAAGAGAGATACATTTTTTGCAAAAAGGGGAGTTTGCTACACTCCCAGATCTTTAGTGATTCATACAATGGCCCCTTGGGTACTAGAGAAGCCCGACCTCTAGGTTGAAAAATTCCAATCCTTGTAAAGTGTTTAGTTTTTCCTCGTTATCTTCTCTTGCAAGTTGATTTTAATCCTTCTTCAATATAATTGCTTTCCAAAACCAAAAATAAATATGCGATGTCTTGAGATACTTCGACACCATAGTTATGAAGTGTCCCACTTCATCTAAAAAATAGGTGTAGAAATTTTGAATAATATGACACTTATTCACAGAGATTATCCTGATTATACACTATTTGCGGAATCATGCATAATACATAACCTCCTCTACGTTGATCATCAATTTAGCAGTATTTAAAAAACAATCGCATGTGCACATTGAAGCATCAATCACACATATCAACACAGTATGTACCCGGGGAAAGCATACAGCTGAAAACCCCTCAACTATCTTTATATTATATTGATTGAGAACATGTAACAATACATAGTACAATACTCCTCGCAAGTACTTAGTACTATCTCCACCTGTTACACACAAACTAGCTCAGACCTGAATCAATCACTGACTCAAATCTCCTCCGATGTTTGCCTGCCTCCACTGTGCAATCCTACATGAGAGTACTGATGAATGAATGATCCAAATTCATATTTCCCTTGGATATACCACGCAAACCTCATTGGAAATACTCAATCCATTGATTGTGCAAATCTCATGCACAACTATAGTCACAACTGATAGTTGTCTTGCCCTTTCACTCATCTCTAACACTTGTCTCCACTGAACTGTCCATGCATTGAGTTAACTGATGTATTCTTTAGTTGATTTATGAGTTAATATTTAGTGAATTAATTAATAACTAATTCACACCACTGATCACTTAGTCTATTGATCAGTTAGACTAAATACAACTAGTTCAACTAAGTCAAACTGAACACAACTCCATCAACTCCTGATCCAACTCCACAGAACTCAATCATTGAAGT